>VMBQ01001761.1:136048-146048 GCA_007657795.1 Dreissena rostriformis
GGACAACCTGGTTAATTAACGTGTGTATCGGTAGGTCGAACCCAACGCTGAATGACTGAACAGATTTATTCGGGCACGAGGAAAACGCTCTCTCAGCGCGCCACCTATCGTATCTACATTGACAAGGGCAAAGAGTTTTCGTCTAATTCGCACGTGCTCAAACGACGAAAACAATATGTATTGACATTACAATATTGTAAAATGCTTTTCAATGTGAGATGGGTAGTTGAAGCGGCTAACGCCAGAATCTAGCGGTGGAAGTACTTAGATCACATCATGCAAACAAATCAAGTGCCATACATAGGCGACTATATTAAAATTATGTGTGCGTTATGTAACAAGTTTTTCCACTTGTTAGTGCCAACTGTGAATGGTCAGAAGAAATGCTATGAGCGGAAAGGATGATTGCCTAACTAAAAGAAGAAAATAAATTGCAAACATTTGAAGAAGATTACAACCTCCATCGCCGTAGCGTCAATTAATGATCGTCTGTCAACGAATCTGTTTACAACTTTCCACAACTTAATGAAACTATACTCAAACTCCTCAAGCACATACCAGTTGAAGCTCTGTCCGTCTTACATTCACGAATATATGCGCTCTAAATGCACAATCGATGTGTGCAGAGAAACTTGTGATCTCATTCATGTCCTTCTTCAAAGCCGTCATATTTCCTCCAAGACGTATCAGGTCTGGATTCAACCATGTTAAAGCATATTAGTGTCAATGCCGGACACGTGTTCGTACGTTGCATCTGTCATCTGGTATTTGTCTCGTTTATCTGGGACAATAAGCGATTGCGGCATGCAGGACTGGGACTATATTTTGATGACGCGTCTCATGTGCCACAAACTGTGGACACTTCCGACTTCGAGTCCGATGTCAGAACTGTTGAGGAGTAAATAAGTCTTAAGTCTTGGACATATTTCTAACGGAATATATCAACGACTTAAGTCTTATCTACTCCTCTATATGTCGGTATTTTCTACTGGTAAAACTATCTGAATTTGTTAAAGGCGTATCTCGACTTTCAACCCGTCATTGTTTAAACATTAAGAAAATATTGTATTAAGTTTTTATATATAATGTAGCGGGAAAATACGAAGTAGAAGTGGATTCGTTATGAATGAAACGTACCATTATACTTATCTCCAACATCGATTACGGTATTGTAGTTATTGAATGTGCTTTGGATTGGTAAACAAGGTCGATGTGACACTTATATAAATTACTCTCCGTTTGTGTAGAGTTGCGACTGTAAACAGTGTGGTCAATAGTCGAACTGTAAGTGTTTAGTGTACATGTGAAAAGGGTAGGAGTAGACAATATTTAAGAGAAATATAAAAAAAGGAGAAAAAACACAAGAAAAACAAGTTATTCTATATGTAAACCTGGTACACGGTCTGTTGTAGAGCAGTAGAGAACCGATTACACGTATGTCGCAAAACGTTTCTTTGCTATCATATATCGGTGTACAGCGCGGAACAGAAATTCGTTCTGCACAAGAGAATCGGTCAAAGCCTTTTTACAGATTATTTGTAGTAAAAGGGCACCTTATATCGGCAAAGCAGTGGGATCTGAGGTTTGTATAATGTGTACATCTTAAGATAAAGTGTTCGATTGTTTCTGAAGATCCACAGGAACACAAGGGGAAGTTTACTAGAGACCTTCTGTATAGATCCACAGGAACACAAGGGGAAGTTTACTAGAGACCTTCTGTATAGATCCACAGGAACACAAGGGGGAGTTTACTAGAGACCTCATGTATAGATCCACAGGAACACAAGGGGGAGTATACTAGAGACTTTCTGTATAGATCCACAGGAACACAAGGGGGAGTTTACTAGAGACCTCTTGTATAGATCCACAGGAACACAAGGGGGAGTATACTAGATACCTTCTGTATAGATCCACAGGAACACAAGGGGAGAATACTAGAAACCTTCTGTATAGATCCACAGGAACACAAGGTGGAGTTTACTAGAGACCTCCTGTATAGATCCACAGGAACACAATGGGGAGTTTACTAGAGACCTTCTGTATAGATCCACAGGAACACAAGGGGGAGTTTACTAGAGACCTTCTGTATAGATCGTAGTTCAAACCGCTCAAATCGAGTCGAAGACGTGTGTGTAGGATTTGTCCAGTTCGTGAACCGCAGAAAAAAAGAGATATGGATTTTTTTTTAACTTTATTAAGGGCGTTTTTGAATGATTGTACGTCTGTTGAAAGTTTGTATTGTTATGTGCAATTGATTCCACTTACGTATTTTTTGGGGTAAGAAAGATAAACTGTATGCTTGCGTGCGTGCTCTGGCATGTCGGTCGAATGTGTCTTAAGTTGTATCAGTCTGATTGGGTTTGATTAAGATGTGGAATCAGATCTGAAATGTAGGGTGGTGAGAATCCATGTGTTATTTTGTAAAATAGAAGTAGGATATGTTGTTTCCATCTTTCCGAGAGTGTATCCGTACATATACGGACAGCTTCCACTTTAACTGATTCGAGTTCTTACTTCAGGTATTCGCTACCGTTGTCCCAGACAAAATCAGAGTATTCAAGTGTAGGGCGAATAGTGAAAAATATATTTTTTCGAGACAGGAGCGGTTTAGGAAGAATGTAAGAGACCTAGGGATACCGATAAGTCGCCAAGCTTTTGTCAGAGTAATTGAGATATGTGCGTTTCATTTTGCGTCAGAGGAAAGGATAAGACTCAGGTGCATGTGGGTGTCATTTTCTTCGATATTTAAAAAAATCATAATTAAAAGTGGGTGTTAAATGCCTTTTCCTGCTGAAAAAAATTAATTTAGTTTTCTCAGGGTTATACGATACAAGCCAAGACTGGGACCATAAATGTATGGATGCAAGGTCGTTGTTTAACGTGGTTGATGCAGTAATCGGATCTTCTACAATAATGTAGAGACTGGTGTCGTCGGCAAAGAGCATAAATGTTGACAGCAGAAACGATATCGTTTATATAGGCGAGGGAGAATAAGGGACCAAGGATGGAGCCTTGAGGGACGCCTGTATATGGCGCAAGGATGATGTCAAATTTGCATACACCACGCGTTAACGATTTGAGAGGTAAGACGTAATCCAGTTAAGTAGAGAGTCACATATTTCAAAACACGAAAGTTTTGTGATGAGACCACGATGCCAGACTCGGTCGAAAGCTTTTGAAATATCGCAGAATACAGCACGCCCTTCCTAGACAGCTGTTGTTGTTGATGAAAGATATCGGCTGATAACACAAGTGAATAATTTTGAGATTTTAACAATATAATGTAATATTGTATCGCTAGGTTACTTATTAAAAAAGTCAGTGAAGAGAAAAAATTACATTAAGAGATTATACAGTTTAACGTCATTTGACGTCATTAAGGTATGTGCAGTACTGCTTATACCATAAATATTGTAAAACGGTGACGCGTTTTTAACGCTAAATACTTTAAATGCTGTATTAAATATTGTTGTATAAAAAATATATCAATGAAATATTGAACATTTATTTTAAAAAAATTCATAATGTGATAAAGTAAATTATTTTTTCATTTCAAATGGGATACTTGATGTTTAGCGTGTATTTAGTATTTACATTATGTTTTTGTTCTTTGTATTCAATTTTAAAAATCCGTAAGCATAGTAACATATAAAAATATTAAAGATTAGTTTTTCAATTGTAATAGATATTAATTGTAATGATACAAATAATTAAGATATATTGTTTAAGTTGTTTAGTTTAAATTGTTTGCTGATCGATATTTACTTTGCAAAATGACATATCATATCATATACATTGAGCATTGTTTCCATGGAAACTGATATTGAAGTTTCACAAATTATTAATTAAAACATATTTGCATATAATCCGATCAATGCCTTAGGCAAATGGTGCAGTGTAAAATACTTTTCATTTTATTTTATTTGATTTCTTTCAAAAAAAGTATGAAAGACGTCATGTTAAAGTCGTTACCATGACAACCATCAAAATGTGTTGCTGTTTCGCAACATGCTGTGTGTTTTTAATACTCATGTACATTTTTATAATTTTCATGATGACATATAATGTAAACATATACATTTGCAAACGATTTGTATATACCATAACAAATATGCACATGTATGTATCATGTTGCCATAGCCACCAAAATAAAGCGATATTAATTATGAAACTGTTTTTTTTCCTGTATTTAATAGATTAGTCCTTTAAGATGAAGGTAAATTCATTTAATTCTGTAACATGGCATATTTCAACCCATCGTGAACCTAGCCCTTTTGAAGGTATGTCCACTCTCACACAATTTATTAATACGACGGCGCAATATCAGAGAAAAAATGTAACAGCAATATTAACAATGGTTATCCCCATTTAACCAGCTGTCGCATTTAAAAATGTAATCCGCGATGTTATTACTCTCATGATATGAAAACCGAAAAGAAACCGCGCGTCATAAAGCATTGAACGTATTGCCATACGACAGTATGACATTCTTTGTCTCCAAATTAATTATTTTCCCCTGAAAGGCCACCGGGACAGGTCAGCACATAAGGTAGTCGTAAAGACTCAGCAATGACCTGTAAATAAACTCTGACATACACACACACCATACTACAGTTGCTTACATTTACCTCTGTCCTGGTTGTTTATAATAGACATCCACAATTTCGCCAATGGCGACAATGACATGTCAATACAATTTTATAAAACGAACACCCTACATTGTATATAATATTGTAGTTTCACTTATAGAAGTAAAAGTATACGGTAAGAGCCATAAGAAAAACAATTATTAGTGGGTTTGTTTACTGAACACATGTTTATTAGATACACAACTTTGTCGATGTAAAGTAAGAACAATGTAGATGCATAAAAAATATTCAAGAACATGTCCGCAAGCCTCACCCTAGGCTATGCGAGTGCACATATGTTACACAAAATACAAAGATGTTATTACGTTCGTTCAATCATCGCCGTGGAGACATATGTATACAACTTAATATATATAATAATTTAATCAGCATCACTGAATAAAATCGGAAAATAAATTATATAAATATTGTTCTCACGACAATGATATCGGACGTAAATCATTTGCATGAATAGCTGGACACTAATGATATACGTTAGACCTGGCCTTTGAAGAACGATAATAGATGGTCTATTCGTGATTTATCATTCGGAAACAAGAACAGAAAAAGTGAACATGAGAATTTTCTTTTGGACTGTTCAAATGTACAAGTAAATAGTTGCTTTTATATTCATTTCCCATGAATGCCAGATGAATTATGCCATGTGTTACTTGATCGTTTCATACATTATAATAAACATATATGATTTCCGTTCTGTCAATGCTTTTTCTTTTCATGTTATATTACATATTAACTGGCCTGTATAATTTAGAAAATACGACACATTCCCGACGTAATTTATAATTCATTAACGTGTATAATGCGGAAACATCTTTAAACACGTTTCATTGCGCAATGTAATTACGCACTAGAATTGAAATATAAAGAGGATTTCCAATAGTTAATGAATATTTAATTATGTTTTTGGAAACCGCGATATTAAGAGTACACTATTGCATGTACTTTAAATAATTTCGCGTATATAAGAGCTCGTTTTGCGTTTAAAAGTTAAAAGAACTTATACCGTTTTCGTCGCTGCAAAAACTACATCGCAAACATGAGGAGCTTTGTCGTTTGTTTCCTGTTGGTTTCTCTGGGATTGTTCCAGTTCTCAGGTAAATGTTTACAACATTTCAACTGCGTCAATATTCGGTTATACTTGGTAAATGTAAGATATCATTGTATTTACATAAAGTCGGTAAATGTAAGATATCATTGTATTTACGTAAAGTTAAAAATCGTATTGATTTGTTATTTTATAGTAACATGAAAATGTCCGGCGTGTTTAATATCTTAATAATCCCAATCACATACACTTGTTTTACAGAATGGTTCAAATACGGCAATTTCATGCAAATAATAAAGAGACAACTGGTTCAGTTGCTATTGAATGGTTTTGCAATATACTAAGTATAAATAAAATCCCACTGTGTTTACTAGTTTCTAAACAGTCGAGTTTGTCTTTACAAATCAAACGGCATTTTAATCTGAGGAATCCGAGTATATTGACATTTAATGTCTACTCATATACACATTTTCCATTACATATTAGAACGAGCGTAAGAGTGCTTGAAATTTATAAAACAATGTTAAGAAGTATTTCCTTATTTAAACTATCAAGAATGCACCAAGTAGTATTAGTTAATGTTTTTGCTTTTTACCCCTAACTATCTTTACCAATCAAGGCCTCAACTTCATATAAAATTAATATTACATATTCTATATTCAATTCAAATACCATAATTGCATAAAAGTGACTTATTAACAATTAATATTAAATATTAAAATTCATTATATGTGTATGTATTAAATACATTAATACCGATGCATATGTAAAGATAGGTAAAGATATCCGTTTAGTTTTGTGTGTTAAACAGTATAAAATTAAGAAAGCTCATACACATATGCTATATCTACAACAGCATGTGCACCTGTGGACATGGGTGCCGGGGTCATCGTGCATCCACCAATTGCAATTGATCCTGATGTGGACAGGTATATATTATTAATGTGTGTCATTTATATGTATTTTGGTTTATTACAATGCCTTTTAATATCCTCAGGTAAAACATAAACAACTTTGCATATAACGAAACGTTTCGGCAGCGAATATGTTGTTATTATAATAATATATAATGTTATTATCATTACTGCCACGTGCAGAATACGTGTTGTTCGTCGGCTTTGCCAGCTTCCATGCCGATCATGATTCATAATATCAAAGGTTGTTTCAATAGCAGATATGCATTGATGTCATTTTTTCCAAAACAGATAAAATGACGTCACTTTAAGCTTTGTCATTTTGTTACTCATGTTTTAAATGCCTTATTTTATAAATACAGTTGTTGTGATTATGATAGAAAAAAGAAGGTTTATTTTTAACTAAGAGTTCAAATAAACATGCAATATCGAAAACTATATTTTTTTACAAGTAAGGATTAATTGTAACTAAACATGGTAAAATACTTCTTATAGTAATGAAATTGTATGGGTATACATTCTAGTTGAGCTACAAATATGAACTTAGTTAAATGTCTGATTTTTGCAGTAATGACATGAGGAAGAAGCGAGATTGTACGGATGTGTTCTGTAAATGGCTGCCAGAGAATGGCAAAGGTCGTTAATCGAAAGGAAGAAGACGTGTGAACATGCAGTTGCATTGAACTACTTGACTTTCAATGGCTTTGTTTCTATTAGAAATAAACTTAACACACGAAATGATATATTTACAACCTTGTTACATGATGTGTTTATTTGTTTCCCCGTTAATAATCGATTATTTTTTTTAATTCTCTGCCATTCGAGGTGAAATCGCTATCTTGTGAAAATTTAACATCTGTTGTTTTGTACACAGATGTTACAAAAAGTTAATTGATAGCCAAGTGCATGTTAATAAGCTCATGGACACATCTGTTTTAAATGGATTAAAAATATTATAATAATTAATTTTAACGATGAAAAAATAATCATTCAGTTATTTGAAAATTAAGGTACTCTGGTAAGCGGCCTATTCACAGAAGCTAAAACCCATTTCTTATACCTTGAAATTATCTTGCAAAATTGTTTTTACTCGCATAACTTTAGTCACGTAATTTGTAATGGATCACATCATTTTTGGTGATAAATTATCTCTGTCCACTGCGTATCTGACGCTGTTTCTTATGATTTAATAAGCATAATTGTAACCGCATTGAACGTGCAGTACCAACCATTCTTACTGTTTTGTATTTTGTTGACATCAGTTCAAATTTAATTAATATTCGAAACACATATAAATTAAACTCCATGGAAACTGGTTTTCCTGCAAATTAACATGAGGTAACAAATGTTAACGGGGTTTTGTATTGTCATTCAAAATGAAGTGAATTCAAGTTATTTTTAATATATAAATATTACGGTGAAATTGATGCATATAAAATAAGACAATGTATATACCAAGGGATAACTAACGTTTTAATAAGGTCACTTGTGCACGAAATTATTTCCCAATCTTAAAAATATCATTCCACTGCACTAGTGTATGACCGGAGAAATGAATCACATTTCTGCCTGGCGATTAGCATGAAAGTTCAGTTCTACTAGTATGCCATGAGTGCAGCTTCATTGTTCGTTGATTAACGCCAATTGATGGAGTATATGTATTATTTCGCACAAGTATTTCGTTGGTGGTCTTTTACTAAAAATATTCAAGAATTTCCGCTCCATTGTCCTTTAATAGTATTTGAATTATTCCCTTGATATTTTAAATGATCGTGTGCAACCTTTAGCCTGGTATGAGGTTCTTCTTCTTCTTCCCATTAATTGCAGAGTTCATATGGAGCATCGGCGCAATGTGACTATTAAAGGAATCTTGGGCCTGGGTAGAAACAGTACTTTGTGTCTTTGGGGGAGATTTAAAGAACGCTCCCACAGTGGGAAACGAACCCGTGACCTCACGATCGCTAGGCGGACAAAATATCCACTACACCACTAATGAGATAGTACGCCCGGCACAAACGACCGAAATGTCTGACCCGATGGTTTATTTGCAGCAAGTCATCAATGACTCACCAAGCCTTATACAAGCAAATATACGTTTAATGCAATGCAACGAAGATTTTGTAAACGTTGCGACCGATAAATACTTACGTCGAGAAAACCACCAGTGAAGTGTAATCCGGACTTTGTTTTGCCACACTGAACGGAACATGACAAAGTCAGCGGTAAATGTCAAATCAGTGGATGTTTATATACCATTTACTATTTTTGACACAGATTTGCATTCATTATACAGTTGGAAACTATTAGGATCAAACCATTCTGTTAAAAAAGAGAATAAACACAAGAATCCAACATATGATTCCCCACTGTGTTATCGTGTTACTCTAAAAGTACTTTTTATCATGTTGTGCAGTTATATGTATCTACCGTTAGCATAAAAATAAGTCCCTGTTGCAAGAAATGAGAAGCAAAAAGATATGCTATATGCATTGATATAATTCAGATAATCATATGATATATTTGTCACTTGAGTACCTTTATATATATTAAGTTATACAAACACTATATAGACATTACGTATTATTAAAGAAACAAGAACATCTTTGGAAAAGGACATAGATTTGTTTATATTTACGTTGTGAACAAATATTGCATATAAACCATAAAATGCTAGAATTGTCAAGTATTGTATATAGGAAGATCGCCTTTGCGAAGTGAATATGGCGTCCGCCTAGCGACCAGGATGTCACAGGTTCCATCCCCACTATGTGGGCGTTCTTTAGATCTCCCCAAGGACACCAAGTACTTACTCTACCAAGGAAACGGACACGAGAGCGTTTCAAATAGCGTTGGCTTTCGATGCAATAAACCTTAAATAAATAGGTTTCATTAACTAAGTATCTTACATAGAGATTTTAATTACCAAACAAATGTTAGGGGGACCAAAAAAACGGCAGAGTGATCTCTTTCGTGAACAATCGTCGTAGGAAACGTTTTACACTGTAACTGACTTAAGTGTGCGGTTTAAACTTAAGTACTTATATTCAAGCATCCATTTAGGATGTATAATATGAGGTATGTCCCTTAATTAAATTAATCGTAAGTTAATACCAATTTATACTGAATGCTACACCATAAGCTTTGATTTGAATGCTATCCTAACAGTTTAATAAAACAAAGCTTTGATTTGAATGCTATCCTAACAGTTTAATAAAACATTGTGTTGAAATTATATTATTTACTTTTGGTCTAGTTAGGTTTATTATTTTTATAAATTGAACTTCTTATAAAAGTTATTACACTATCTGGGTGATGTTTAATATTATTGACGTCATTCAGATTGAAGCATTTATTTATAATTCAAACAGTAACGCTCAAATATCACGAACTAT
>VMBQ01001761.1:148548-163597 GCA_007657795.1 Dreissena rostriformis
ATGCAGACACCAAATGCTTCACGAATGTGTCTAAATACTTTACATACATGACAATATTATTACAGTAACGTTGTTGTTGTCGGACTTTGTTTTAATATTGTTTATGTTTATAATATTTTAAATGTTAATTATTCATTTATAAATACTGAATTGCAATGATTGTCCCATAAGTTATATACTGGTTTGTGTACATGTTACGGTGTTGGCTGTATGGCAGATTTTAATACATTTGCTGAGCTTTAAATTACAAGTTATTTATTGGATAAACAATATGATATTGTGTACATTTAAAACAAAATGGGACAATGGGACACTTTGAGTATTCTTGTTTTTTAATTAGTAATGAATGCTATAACATGACTACCATTAATATTGTAAAAAGCACACAATAACTTTAATAAATTTAATACAAATTACATATTCTAATTTTATTAAACAGGTGCCCTTATGTTTTATAGCACTTAAAACTGGTACATTTTCAATATAATTCCTGGACAACGAATTCTGGATCATATCATTTTCGACAGCAAATCTGAACATATAAGATACTTGTATACTACTAGCATGTATATACTAACATGCATTATTTCTTAAATAAAAATATAACAAAATTTCTTTTTTATATTTAATCTATTTTTGAAAAGATGTTTTTGTTTCCATTTCAATATGGTGCCTTGTACGCTGCTGTGTTAAGCTTAATAGAAACAGGTATTCTTAATATCAAGAGATGACCATTTTGTAGCCAATAAAAATGAGATCATTTTTGAATTTGAATTAAAAACACGAAATATTTGTATGTTCCTCGTTTGTTGCAATCGGAACCTATTTGATGTCGATATATAGACCCTCTAGCTGTGTAAAAAAAACACTTCTTACACCATATAGAGTAAAGTGATAACACAGGCGGGAATCGTGTGTTGGCTTCATGTGTTTTAAACTCTATCTAGTTGAATGATTTGATCCCAATATTTTCCAATGGTATTTGTGCAGTTTATTAATAATGAATTATATATAATATGTAAACTTAAATTGATTTGGCACATAATATTAAACTACAAGTCTTTTCCAGCAATTTTTATTGAATTATTTATTTTTTTCAAAAAGAGTACACAAATATATACAATAAGACTCTACTATTGTGAGGATATTCTGAAAAATAGTCCGAAAATACGACTGTTAAAATTGGTTTATTAAAGTTATAACAAAGTCTACAAAACTGAATTAAACATTAGCACAACATTGGCTGTATTCTTATTAAACTTTAATTCATCTAAAACAAATTAACTAATACTGTTTGTCAAAGTGAAGTAAAACAATATTTCTGCAATACATAAACAATTAACAAAAAGGAATCTATGAGAAATTTCAAAATGCCTGGGATACACTTGATTTGCGGTCTCCTCGATTCAAGCATAATTCAGTCGTTCGTTTTGCATAAGCTTCATGTTTTAACATTTAACATATATCTTTATGCTTTAATACGGCCTGGTGATTTGTTGATGAATGCCTATTTTGTCAAAATGACATACTGCAAATAAATCATCGCTTCCGACATTATTTGGGTTTTGCTAAGTGTACTATCTAAGTACGCGCCGGGTACCATACTAAACAAAATATAGGTTTACATATACCATATAAAAATGAAATTGTGAATGGTTACATAAGCAAAACCGAAAATATTACATTTTCTTGACGCATATTGTTTAATAAAATAAAGAGTAAATAAATCGATCAAAAGTCGCGCCTTTTGTTTATTGTTTCTACCGATTAATTCTTCTGCTACATACTTACTTTTACTTATACAATTTCGGTTAATACTGCTGCGACTACATCATCGAATAATTGTTATCACTTTTATTACATTTTTGTTTTTATTTCATCTCATATCATAAACACCCAATAATATTTCACCTTCTGATGTATACTTAAGTTAACATAACAATTTGTGTATATACATAGTACCGTTGAAATGCTTATTTAAATTGAATAAACACGTGTGGAACCTTGTATTGAATTTACTCATGTATGCATTTAATTTGACTTGAATCATCCATTGCCCTTACATTTACTTCAAATCATATATTTGTGTGAATATTCTAACTGTTATTTAAACTAAAGTTTTGTGTTCGCAACGTACAATACACATAAATATACACATAATTTGGATCCTTTCGTCATAATAACTGTATTAAAACATATATTATAACCTATTTTCTTCGTAAACCAGTTATTATAAACCTCACGCCGACATGCTTTCCCTCAAATAACCTCTTTATTAATGCGTTGTTTTTCTGTTTACAAACAGTGTCCACATGCAACGGAATAATGTATAAATAAAATAATCATGTGAAAAAGGCATATATTCAACAATGAAACACTCATTTCTAATAAACAATGTAATACATTAATTAGTCTTGCTTTTCGCCTGATGCTTCTCTGTGCATATACTTAAACCACTGACTTACGCGGTATTTCCGGGAATTGTTCACAGTATGCAAAAAATACACTTATAAAATTGTCAAATATTCGAACAGAACTTATGAAATATATTCATACAAGCAACATAAAACTCCTGACAAATAAAAATATATGTTCGTTTATTAATAATCATCAATCGAAATCGACAAAGTAATTAAGCGTTGTAAGGCTTTTCATCGGTAAATTACCAAAAACGTGTATAACAGACGCATTAGCTTTTTTTTACTTCGGGAGGCCCGGGTTTGAACCGAAGTCATGCATATTTTTGTTTTAATTTATATTTTCCCTTAATTTTATAACTATTTAAAACTATTCCAAACATTACAGATTTCGAAGATAATTCACATTTCATGAAAATATAAGAAAATCTTCGAACAAGTCCGTTAAAGGAATTTAGTAAATCATATTTTAAATCGTTTGAAGCATTCGTGTTAACAAACGCATTTTATTTGTAGTGTATGTAGTTATGGATCAAAACATTTTTTCGTCGAATTCAAACATATCCGGCGTTTATATTTGTGTCAATATCAAAAGGTTTTGTAGTAGATAATTAAAATAAAAGCAATGATAACCAAAAACATGTATAAGTTATAGACTAAATAATAATCCAAATGTTAGAATAAAAGAAAATATTAAATCTAAGTCAAATATATACATGCCAATTAAAACAGCAAATTTAAGCATTTATTTAATTTTTATCTTAAAAATGCTTATAATTCATACACAATTGCACAATCAAACTATAGAAGGTTATTATAAGCATATATATTTGCAAAACGATGTGTAAAACAACATTACACACTTTCTCAAAATAAAATTCAGAACAATGTCAATAATTGACATCTGCGAGTTAAGTGTATTAAAACATTGTCCTAAGCAATGTGCATGGCGTTATCAGGTATTCGTTGATGAACAAAAAACAAACATCTACAAAAATTATAGTACAAGACATTATTTTATAAGCAAAGTTATGTTGGTTAAAGTATGATTCTTTTTTCTTGTTGATCACATATCTGACGTCACACATCAGTAACTGTTCCTAGTGGATTCTGCTATAAAGTAAAAATGCTACTTGTTCATGTCCAGCGTCAGGCTCTCTACCTTTCCTGTCTGGGTGTTCTTGGACATCACAAGAAGCTCCGTGTCCCCAAACATAAACGTTGTTTCGATGACCTGTGCCTCAAGTGGAATGTCTTTGTCGTTTTTCATTCTTAATATACCAAGAAACTCACAACCTGGATCTGTGATGTAAACGGGGTCCTTTTCTTTTGTTCTGTATATTGGAATGCTCGTTTTTATCCCGATTGGTGTGGAGCGAAGTGTCACCTTGCAATCAAGAGGTACATCTTCATTCACTCTCACGAATATTTCGAACACATTGCGTACTTCCCATTTACCATCGATGAATTCCTTCTTTTCCTCTGGATATACATTCTCTTGATAATCACAACGCACCGGTATCCCGTACGTATAATCCATAACCCTGGAGGATATGATATCAGGTTTGTGTCCAAACATCACTGCTCCCTTGAGCACGGCAAGACCCGCCTCCTCAGGTACTATCAACCGTTTGTCTGGTAGCACGTTTTGAATCCTCTGTTGGACGTAGGGGCTCTCTGCAAACCCTCCGACTAATATAATAAGACTAAGGTCTCTCATTCGCTCTTCTCGAATTATATTTTGAATATGTTCCACCATCTTTGAGACTGGATCTGCAAACCAACTTTGCATGACTGATGAGTTAACTCCAAGTTTGTCCTTGCCTCTAGGATAAACCGTGTCGCCGTAATTCAGTGAAATAAGTCGATCCAATAAGGACAGATGGGAATGTTTTTCCGCAGAATCTTTCAGCGCCATCGGAATGCGAAAGTTTATGTCATCAATACAATCAAATTTGAATTTTCTCTTCTTCATTTCAAAGTCGCGACGAATTTCAAAGAAGTCGTACATGTCCTCACTTTGAAGAGTATCAAGAGAATTTTCTCCAAATATATTGCTTATAAATTTCAAGAAGTTTTCATCAATATACATATATACCGCCCCACGGTCCTCCGCTTTGAGCGTGGATGTTCTTTAGTGAGCCATCTGACATTTTCTGATGAGCAGAGATATCAACAGTTCCCCCTACAAATTACAACAGATAAGTTATTTTTAAATTCATATTGGAGGTATTTGACTAAATAGTTTAGAGTAAGTGGCGCAAACTACGTATATACCTTTTAAAACTTGAATGGAGCAGTTTACAGTTTCGAACGCGACTGTTTGAAAGACGTTGTTTGTGCAAGCATTTGGAGAATATGTTGTGTTTTGATGTGCTCTTTGGGGGAAACATAAGCATCGGTATGTGTATGCCTTTTTTTATGAGCAAAATGTAATATTTCAATTGTTCGAGAAACAATCATATATTCGTATTAAGCTAAATGTTGATTCTTCAACATGATCTACGAGCAAATATATAGAAAATATGCCGTTACATTACCAGGAGAGAAGGTCTTGTTTAGCAGTGTTTTTATTGTAAACAATCGAACAATCAAATGTTATCACTCTGCTTTGTCCTATTAAACTTCAAACATGTATTTAGGACAATGTTGCCAATCGTGCCATTCGGGAGCGTGAAAAACAAAAAAAAGACCAAATAATAAACACTAAAGAGGTATTCGTGTCGTTTCGTTTAAAGGATGTGAATGACGCAAAAAAAACACATGGTTGGAATCGCGTTATGTTGACGTTTTGCTTCACGTAATGTTTATGTTTTGCTCAGACGATGCCAAATTTTTCCGTTGCGTGACACTATTTAAGTTGTGCTATGTGGGCATAAACACCTTACGCATATTTATTGTTAAGATGTGCTAAAAAAGTAACGTGTTTTGAATATATTCTTAA
The DNA here is from genome assembly GCA_007657795.1 of Dreissena rostriformis. Taxonomy (NCBI): domain Eukaryota; kingdom Metazoa; phylum Mollusca; class Bivalvia; order Myida; family Dreissenidae; genus Dreissena; species Dreissena rostriformis. Next base: position 153,910 of record VMBQ01001761.1, read on the forward strand.
TGCATTGGTGTCGTCAATGTCAAACGAAGTTACTTGATCTTGATTAGCGAACAACTCATTTCTGTTAAACTGCGTAATTCAGTTGAACGAGGAAACGAAAACATGACACTATTACTGTTGCATAAGTTGTTGATCTAAGCTATTGTTTACAGTCATAAATATGAAACACACAAACCTCCTATGTCTACAACCAGAAATTGTTGGCCTTCCAATGTATGACCTAGTGACTCACTCCAGATTGCAGCTGCCTCCGGCTCAAGCGCCAGTTTCAATCGTTTGCTGTCAATACCTGCCTAAAGAAAGTCCGATCGAGCGTCTGATTAATTCGAGTTCATTTAAACATTATTAAAACAAAAGCAACATTTTTTCAAGCACAATATTTTTTATCGATCAGTAGATATTGAACATATATCATTTATTCATACGTTTTTAAAAGATATACTTCACGATTCACGCGACTTCATCTAGAGTTAAATTTAACGAAATACAACATGTTTCGTTAAAATCAGAAAATTCATGGGCTAGTCGCCAACTTCTATGATATAATTACATTGAACAAAAGTTGTCATGTGCACATGAAGAGTTTTGGAACAATCTATTTGTAGATGTCCGAATCATAAGTCTAGGTTCACGATCCATAAAGTCAGACAATCAAACACCAAAATAGAAAAGCATGTTAGAACAACCTTGATATGTACAACAACGTGCTTCACCAAATGGATGTATTCCAGAAAATTATTCAATCAAAACTCAGGTTATTTTCTAACTTCGTGTTATATAGTGTGTACCTCAATGGCGGCCTCCCTCATAAACTGTTTTGCCGAGATTCCCCAGATAGCTGGAACCGTGATGATGTACTTGATATCGGACTCCTTTATCCCTGTGTGTCTCAATTCCAACGTGGCCAACAGATGTTTTTGAAGATAGTGGATGCTCATTGCAAATATAGGCATTGCTGGATGCGGTTTACCTTGTACATCCTCAATCGTAGTGGAGTGGGATATAACCTTAAATTTAAATTATTTAGATAAAAGCTCTCTTCAAAATGTTTCACATGTTACACAGTTTCAATTAATTGTACATTACTCATATTGCATAAAACAATTTTGACGTATGTTTACTTCAATCTGACAGCTTTTCATTAATTAAGATGTCATTGTTCATAAGAGGTCGATGGTTCAAGTAATACAATGCTTTATCATACTAATAGCGATTTTCAGTTGAAATTAATGTCTTTGTCAATTTAATACGAAGACGAAGGAGCAATCAACTTTATCCGCAGCTAGGCTTATTCAGATATTCTTATTCAACTATAGATGGCATTTGCGACTTACAAACACTATAAGAAATGTATATTTGTTGTTTTCTACAAAATCATATTTACGAGGAAACCGATAGCTTTGATCATTATTTGTAATGTTAAAGTCTAGTAAGGTATTCCATCTGGGGACAATTTCTCAGTATCGTCCAGTAAATGTACACAAAAAGAATGTTTAAAGATTGAAAATGGTCTTACTGACGTTTTAGTGAATAATTGGGACAAAGCAATGATGTTCAATTTTGACACTCATTTTCACACACAAAGAAACACACGGTTGGTGAGTTTGAATGTGATGCTTAATGTGATGTGAGGCTTAATGTTGTTCGTTCACTGATGATGTCTCAAGTTTTACTAAAAACTGGTTAAAATATACATCATTTATTTAGTTAATTGCAAAGTAGTGATCACGTCGGGCTAAACATTCACAATTAAAAGAAGATGAGTATGGTAATCGAAAATGGAGGTGGCTAACGTCATTAAAAGGAACTTTTTTTTTCTTTTGAGCATACCTAGCAGGCTATGCTAAGTAGCCATTGTATAAAACAACAATAATAGAATAATTATAAATATTGGTATTTCCGACTATTTTGAACAAAAATTCATTTGATGCCACTAACATCGCCAAAACGTAGGTAGGTAGGTCTGCTTAAGTTTTTGTTCCTTATTTTTGTTAAACATTTCCACATTTAATAAGAAAATAACTGCAATTTAACTGCAATTTAGGAGATTACGTTATTCATGATTTTTTGTACAGCGTAAGACCATCGTTTATCTGACATGCGACCCCTTTTGCGTTGTTTTCGTGTTTTTGTGCTGGTTGTTTTTCACTACACCACGGATTTGCTCGTGACTATATTGTGTGAAATGTGAACAAAATGTGACGTTGTAACCGTGGCAGTATCGAATATCATACATCAAAGTGTATCATATGTCATTTAATCCATTACTATCAGCCGAGTTACAGTTAAGTTATGAGTGAGTACCATTTTACTAATTAGTTAAAGCGGACATGATTGCATCACCTGACTTTAATCATATGTGCAGCTCGAATTTAGCTTCGTGTAGACATGACACGCGTAAAATCGCTTAATGTAATTGTCAACAAATATTCTAGCAGTTCTGCCTCTCCGTTATGGAATAAAAAGCAAGCAAAGTTTTAATAGTCAGTTGAGCCTGGTTATTTAATTGGAAAATTTAAACTTACGGCTGGACTCGTGTATCTAAATGAAACGGAAATTACACTGGACTTAAACGTGTCAATGACTTTGGTGTAAATTACATTACACCTCGTGTATACGAATCACAACGTTACTTTGAAACACGCAACAACAAAACTTTACTGGAAAACATTAGGATAATATTGACAGGATAACCATTTGCACATTTCATTTGTGAATAATACTTTGTTTTTCTGTTTCATCATTCTTATATTCGAGTCATCTAATCGTTTTAAATACTGACAGGTCTATGGAATAATCGAATTTCGTTTACTTGATTTTAAGAACCCTTTATTTAAATATGTTACCTTTTCATTGTGTAGAGCCATCTTAAACCGTGAAAACAGTCTCCAACGGTGGTGCTTTTCTTGTCCTGCCAGAGTAGAATATTTTTCTTCCGCTTCAAATCCGAACGAATGAAACTCGCCAGCCTCGTTGAGAAGTACACACGTTGGTGTTTTGAGTGAGACAAGCTGACCAGAGCTGGCATACCATTTTCCGTTTGTTTTCACGTCATTCGGACTGTCTTTGAGAGAGAACGCATATCCGCTGTACGTGGTGCCGAAATCAAAAGCAGCCACAATGCACGTAGAATCACTACACATTCCGATCTAAAATCAAAGTGTTATAGATAATTGTTCAAAGTTGATATTGACACTACCCTGGTTAGTATAACTTTATTCCTTTCTATACGACACACCGAGGTATTAACAATTCCTAGTGACGTGGTACATTATGAATTGAAACAATTTAATGGGACTTTTTCACAATTTTGGCAAAATGACAATTTCCAAACAAATTGTAATAGATTAAAAGAAAACAGTGTATTATTATATTTAACCAATATTATTAACACTTGTAATTAAGAAAAGTTTGATCAATATCGAGATCCGGTAGTTCATGTTTTATCATTAATCGAACTTTGTAAATATATAAAGCTTGTGTAATGCTTTGTATTGATCAATATTACCGATATTACACTACCATCAAATTTAGGATGTCTGTGTAGCTTCTGCTTCTTGGTGTCGAGGGTTCGAACCCAAGTGAAGGCACAAGTTCTTATTTTATCTTTTTTTCTTGTTATTATGATTATTGAAAAACTATTCCATATATAATTGTGTTGGTAAATTAATTTTATAACATTTTTCAAAGAGCGAACATCTTTGAACAAGCCTCTTCAAAGTAGTGGATAAGAAGCCGTTTTGTAGAACAACCTTTGAAGACTCACCGGACTCCTTCATTTCGATGTTATAAGGACATGTCTGGTGGTGACGTCCGAGGTGGTCTGATAGTCAAAACTCTTTAAACATTAAGTCAGTCTTTCCTATTTTTTTCCTTTTTCATCACACTTTTGATGACGTTTTCTCAGAATAATTATCCTGGCAATATCGGCAAGGTCGAGTTTTAATCTGGGTCACGTTCGTCCATTACTAAGTCGCCAGGTAAAATGTTAAAAGAAATGGAACCATTCTAAAAGCAACAATTTCCATCCCACTCTTGATAAACGTTGTAAGAGTGTTTATCTGGACAATATCTGGGTAAAGTGCGTCCAAAAACTAGGTCACCACGTCAAATCTTATAAACACCTTGTGACAACTCTAGAAGCCACATTTATGACACAATATTGATGAAATTTGGTCAGAATCTTTATATTGACCATAATTATCTAGGTTAAATTTGAATATGGAACTCATTTTTATTAAAATTTGACAGAATGCTTTTTTGGTAATATCTAGACTGACTTTGAAAGATGATCGCGTGCATCAACAACCTAGGTCACCCGATGAAATCTGAGAAAAACTTTGTTACCACTCTAGAGGCCACATTTAACTTGACCCCAATTTTTATCTTTACAATATAAAGACAGTGATTGAGCCAGATTCAATTCGGATAACAAATAGGTCGCCAGGTCAAGTTTTTAACAATTGTTGAACCTTGAACTCAGGTGAGCATTTAAGAGCAGTCATGACCATTTAGTAATTAAATGATAATTAAATTGAAATGTAGTTTATGTTTTGCTATTTTGGTTAATTTGTATTTACACTTAAAATATTTCTTGAATAACTCTACGCAAAGTATGAGGTTTGTTAAGCGTGTGGTGTTTAATGGAAAAGGTGCCCGCCTTTCAACCTGGAGAACCCGGGTTCTATCCCTCGTCGGGGAGCGTTCTCAGGATCTTTCCCAAGACTACAAGTAATGGTCCTTTCCCAGAAAAACTTAAAGTATTTTGTGGTGTACGGAAGAAACCCCCTCCGGAAGAAACCCCCTTCCCTAAAAACGGCATAGCGGAAGAAACCCCCTTTCAAAGTTTGCATACGCGGATGATACCCCCTCGCTAGTTTTGCATATCCGTAATAAACCCCCTTCCATAGCGGAACAAACCCCCTTTCATAATGAAATCATGTGTATGCAAAATGTGAAAGGGGGTTTCTTCCGCTTTGCCGTTTTTAGGGATAATGTCTGCTTAAATGCAATTGAAAACGTAACAGTCAAAGAGCAATTAAATAAGTAGTCCAGATGATTTAGCTACATGCAAACGCACGGTAATTGTTAACAGAAATTCACTTTCATTTTCAGAAAGTCCCCGGGATTTTGTATTAGCAATGAATTTCGATATAATCGAGCTTAAATAATAGTTTAAACTTTAGTGTGAAGCTCGGAACACCTTAAAACCGGTTCAAACCCCCGATGCCTTGCATTGACTTTTTCAAGCGTGGCTACCCCAGCTTATCTATTTTTCGTATGTTTGTTTTGTAGTGTTGTGTTGTGCATGTGAATCCGGTGTTTTGTCAAACTATTATCAATTGGTTCTATGCCATTAAAACAGTGCTTTAAAGTGCTATAACACGGTTTTTCTCCTGCTGGTGAAGATGAAAGTTTACTATGGTTATATTTACCTATCTGAGCTAATACTTGTTCTCACCTTTAGACGTGCAACCGTTCCAATATGTTATAAACATTCATTCATGTTGTTATTTGTTAGTAAACATTAGAAATACACATGTAAATCGAAAGCGAAAGCAGAATATTTTAACTTTTTGAGATTAAAATGACATAAAACGACATCGTTAATTATTCCATGTAAACCGTACATTGAATGAGGCATTTTCATCGTATATAGACATGTAATAGATTTAAAAATTATATCCATAAAATGATGTTAACACTTATATTTGCCAATTTATAAGTATAATAACGATAAGTTGAAGAAAAACTAACCAGACTTATTGTAAACATTTGAATGCAGTGTTGTTAAATTAGATATGTATTAGTTATTGATATTTGATATGTTTGACGACCATTTTTGAATAGAAGCATGCGTCTTTGAATCAGAAATTTACACCCGAATTTAAAAAACAATTTTGTTGGTTCGAATTAAGAATGAGAGAAAAACGCCACTTCAAATTTCCTACCGATAATAATTGTTTATTTAAAAAAAAATGATTTACACGATTTTCCATAACTTAGCATACACCGTACTAAATAATAATTTGAATAATACTTACATATTTTAGTTTTGACCTGCGATTAAAAATGAACACTTCCTATTTAATTCTTCTATCGCTGAACTGATTCGATAAGCACGAATGCCTCTACTGATATCGAAATTAATAATCCATTGTTGAAATACGATGAAATTCAGATCGAAATCTTAATTCTAAAAATCAAGGTCGTCGTATTAAATCATTTTTATTTACAAAAAGCTTTCATGCAGTCAAATGATTTAAATGTCTCCGTGGTGTTGTGGGTATTGTGTCTGCCTAGCGACCGGGAGATCACGGGCTCGATCCCAACTGTGGGAGAGTTCGTTAGATCTCGGACCTCGGGATCTTTCACAAGACTACAACAAATGGTTCAATCCAGAAAAAGGACTTCATAGTATTTTATAGCAATAGCTTGCCATAGAATCGAGCTTAAATTAATAGTTTTAAACTAAAGTGTGGAGTTCGGAACTCCTTAAAACGGGTTAAGACCCCTGATGACTTATTCAAGGGTGGTGACCCCAGTTTATTAATTTTTTTCGTATGTTTGTTTTGTATTTGTGTTTTGCACCTGTTACTCTGGTGCTTTGTCAAACTGTTTTTGCCATTGGTTCTTTGCCATTAATACAGTGCTATAAAGTGCTTTAACAAGTCTTCTCACCTGCTGGTGCAGATGAAACTTTACTTTGGTTATATTTACCTTTCTGAGCTAATACTTGTTCTTACCTATAGACGTGCATCCGTTTCAATATATAATAAACATTCATTTAGTTTTTTTGTGTTAGTTAAAATGAGTTATACACATGTAAATCGAAAGCGAAAGCAGAATATTTTAACTTTTTGAGAATAAAATTACATAAAACGACATCGTTAATTATTTCATGTAAATCGTACATTGAATGAGGCATTTTCATCGTATATAGACATGTAATAGATATACAAATTATATCAATACAATTATTTTTAACACTTTTATATTTGCCAATTTATAATTTTAATAACGATTAGTTGAGGAAAAACTAACCAGACTTATAGTAATCATTTGAAAGTTGTGTTATCAAATTTGGTTTGTATGAGTTATTGTCATTTGAAATAATTGTCGAGTATTTTGTAATAGAAGCATGCGTCTTTGAATCAGAAATTTCCAACCGTAATTAAATAACAATTTTGTTGGTTTAAAGTTATTATCAGAGAAAAACGCCTCTTCAAATTTCCTACCGATGACAACTGTTTATTTTACAAATGTGTTCAGAACGAGTTTCTAATACTTTAACTACAGTTACAAATAATACTTACATATTTTGTTTGGACCTGCGATTACAACTGAACACTTCCTGTTTAATTCTTCTATCGCTGAACTTATTCTATACAAACAAATGTCTCTACTGATATCGACATTAATAATCAATAGTTGAAATTTGATGGCATACAGAGCTAAAGATCAAGGTCGATTGGTAAAACATTTTATTTACACAAAGCTTTCATAAAGTCAACAGATTAAGAGGTCGCCGTTGTAGTGGGTATGTTGTCCGCTTAGCGACCGGGCGGTCACGGGTTCGATCCCAAATGTGGGCGAGTTCTTTAGCACTGGTTCTACCCAGTAAACAGACTCGATAGCAATTCGTTTAGTGTATGCGTTCGATGCAATCAAGCTTAAATAAATAGGTTTAAAGTCACATATTTAAAAATAGGATACTCCGTAATTTTAACTCTACTGGTGTTTACTCTAAAACTTGCACATTTAAATTGTACACATATTTTATGCTCGATTGTCAGAGGCGATTTAAATCAAAACGCTACATGTTGCACTTCGTCCTGTTATGATTTGAACGTTTATTGTGATTGAATTGAACACTTATTGTGATAAACTGTTATCCATTAACGCTGTTATTTGACGCATTTTAACTGTTTTCTTTTTACCATTGAAACTGCCGACTACTTTGTTTAATCGAGTTTTAATAACAAAATGAAATAATAATGCTGACAGTGAAGAAAATGTATCATATTATAGATAAAGTTTTGGTGCCGGGTAAAAATTAATATTTTCATTTTAAAATAACACGAATATCTTAGAAATACAACTACCGTTTGATACTTAATAACCGTATAAAATCCTCCGTATATTTCCACCACATCATTTGACTTCCAACACAGTTTGAAGGGGGAAAATACGATAAATTATTAAATTACAAGTAAGTTGGTCGGTAGCCTCGCATGCATGTCTTGGCTTTCAAGCTACTTCAAACCCATGTTTGAGTGCATGAGGCATGATCTTTTTAAAACACTGTTTAAATAATATCTTTTGCTATCAATTTGACGATGTCAATGAAACCAATAAGAAAACTTCCCCGTTCATTACGCTTTATTGTTATAGTCGTTTCAAGCCTCTCGTATTTTGGGAATTTTTTGTTATGCTCAAAATAACAGCCTCACAGACAGGTACGGTAGCATAGAGGTGAAATACACTCCTCTTTTTTAAAATGCACTCCTCTTTTTTTCTATCTCGTTCCCACGACATACTAACTCGAGGGAACGACTTACTAACTCGTGGGAACGACTTAGCTATGTCGTGGGAACGACTTTCTGAGTCGAGGGAACGAGATAGAAAAAAGAGGAGTGCAAAACTAAATAAAAGAGGACTTCAATGAAAGAAAAAAGCGGTGAAGTCAATAAAAGAGGGTGAATTAAACTAAAGAGGGAAACAAGTTTTTAAATTGCATTCCTCCTTTTTCTATCTCGTTCCCACGACATACTTACTCGAGGGAACGACTTACTAACTCGTGGGAATTGGTTAGCTATGTCGTGGGAACGACTTACTAAGTCGAGGGAATAAGATAGAAAAAAGAGAAAATAAAGGTGGGATGCATGATGATCATGGGAACACGTAAAATGTAAATAACAATCAATTTGATTGGCTGACTAACTCGTGGGAACGAATTAGCTTAGTCGTTCCATCGAGACAGCTAAAATTCTCTCCTCTTTTGTTTAATGCTCCCCTCCTTTATGTACTGAACCGCTTCTTTTTTTAATTGCACTCCTCTTTAATTTAGTTGTGCACACCTCTTTTTTTCTATTCAGCATTCAGTAAAATTAATAAAGAGCAAGTTAACGCCGTTTACCCGCATTCATTTTATATATAATCAAATTTGTGTCCAGTCCCGGATTACCAATGAAGCAGAGTGGGCAACTGCCAATGGGCCCGCGTGGCCCTATGAAACCGTGACGAAAGATTTTTGTTAATTTCTTACTAAGCCTCATCTAATGACTTGACAAGCCAATTATTTTATATCAATGTTATGTTCCGATTAAAGGCTTGACATGATTTTCCTCGTGATTGGCACTGGTGGGCTAATTTTAAACGAGTGAAATTGACTGGGCACTGGCGTTCTAGAAGGCACTAGGCCGACTAGGGGCCTGGGGCGTGGGCCCCAACAGTTTCATTGTCTATGGGCCTCCACGGTGCTAATCCGGCACTGTTTGTGTTGTATGAACGAATCTTCACCGAAAAATGTGGTTTTACCAACAGAGTTCTTGTCTTGTGTACATAAAGGAGTTTACTGCTGTACAGCAGACACTTATTTGCAATTGAATAAAACTTTTCTTTCGTTTATTTCTTCTTCGTGTTAGCTTTTATTCTAGTTTTTGATTCATCAACGTTATATTTGTTT
>VMBQ01001762.1:16130-48103 GCA_007657795.1 Dreissena rostriformis
CTTGACCTTGAAGTAAGGGTCTGCGTTTAGGTTTCAAAATCTGCGTTTAGGTTTCGAAAAATGCTCATAACTTCTATGTCCCTTGAGATTTAACCTTCATATTTGGTATGCATGTGTATATGGACAAGGCCTTTCAATACGCACACAAATTTTGACTGTCGGTCTGTCTGTGTGTCTGTCCGAAAACTTTAACGTTGGTCATAACTTTTGCAATATTGAAGATAGCAACTTGATATTTGGCATGCATGTGTATCTCATGAAGCTGAACATTTTGAGTGGTGAAAGGTCAAGGTTATCCTTCAAGGTCAAAGGTAAAAAAAATATATTAAAAAAATGTATGTGCATCTCATGGAGCTGCACATTTTGAGTGGTGAAAGGTCAAGGTCATCCTTCAAGGTCAAAGGTCTTTTTTTTTCAAAGCGGCGCAGTAGGGGGCATTGTGTTTTTGACAAACACATCTCTTGTTAAATATAGCCATTATATAAATTTGCCTTTAGCCATTATGTTGACGTTTATTTGACCTGTTGCAATAGTTCTATTTTATAGTAACTCTTCAATGTTCAAGATTTGACATGTATTTTAATAGTGACATTCGATGTACTTTCAGTTAACCCTTTGAGCGCTAGAACTGGATTTTGAAGGCCTTTGCAGACAGTTTGGATCCAGATGAGACGCCACAAAACGTGGCGTCTCATCAGGATCCAAACTGTTTGCTATTCTGATAGTATTTTTTGAAAAAAAATCAAAGAAAATGCTAATTTTAGAAATTTAGCAGACAACATTTTAGCAGACGACAAATTTCCCAGCATGCAAAGGGTTAATTAAGTTGTTTGTTAAGTTATTAAATACAAATTATGTAGACAAAAAATATAGCTTTATTGTTCATTAACATGAAATGTTTCAGAAGACGTAATGTCACGTAATACATACAAAACAGATATGGACACAATTTAGATTGATAATGTATAATTACAAAAAAAAGAAATTAGTAATATAGATCACGAGTATTATTGTATAAACTATAATCATAAAGACATTCAGTTAACAAGAATTGTTAAAATTGAATTGTGTAGAAATTTTGATTATTATCTTTAAAATAATTATTATTGTATGATTGAGTGAACACTATTATCATATTAGATGTGAAAATCATAAGTAAATTGTGTAGAAATTATCTTTAAAATGATTATTATTGTATGACTGAGTGAACACTATTATCATATAAGATGTTACAATCATATGTAAATTAAGTTTATAAAACAGAACTGTTATTATTAAATTGTTTAGAAATTATCTTTAATATGAGTATTAGCGTATGATTAAGTAAATAAACATGCGTAAATTATGTAAATAAAACAGAACTGTATATTTTAAATTGTGTAGAAATTAAATTATATATAATATTTTATTTAAATAAAATGTTACACAGTATAATTTAAATACCAATTTTGTGAATTCGTATGAAAACGTTATTTTGTTAAAGTTTCGGAAAATGTCTGATCAGAGTACGTAATGACGCGTCACCTGCGAACCATTGAGGTAAACGCTTCTCGTTTCAGAGGGTACGCTGTCAAATAATATTCATAACACCGAGTCAAAATCGTCCGTCTTTTCTATTAATAGACCATTAATGGTGTAAACCAGCCGAAATGGCCGATTTATATGGTATATTACATCGCAGTAGACGGGTTGCCCTTTCCGGCTATTGACACGTTTTTACGATATGGTAACGATCCACTGATAGTTTATCTGCATTAATTTCCCGGTTATATTTCCGCAACATTGGTATAAAAAGGACGTATAGAAAAGTCGCAATACAGAGTTCTAAGGGCATTTAAACATAGAATATCTTGATTATTGTATTAAACTGAAATTATCATTTTACTTGGGTATTAAAAGGAATTGGAATTATTAAGAGAATGTGTTATTAATATCTTTAGGGACTTAATTGTGTTTGTTAGAGACTTGTCTTATTAATATCTTTAGGGACGAGTGCTTGTAAGTTATAATTGTACTAAGGAACTTGTGTTGTCAGTTACGTCACAGTAAAAGTGTAAAAAAAAAAAAAAAAAAAAATTGGAACTCAATAAGAAAAAATACATATGTATATATTCATTAGTCCTTATCTATTCTCTATTCTGTGATTCCTGAATAATGCTTGTATGTTATGCTGCCTTTTAAGTTACCACAATCCTCAACAGCTTGCATTGGAAAATTACCACAAACACAGAATAGACTACATATTCCATTGTTCCATATTATTGATTGCGTGACCAAGGGATAGAAGAAATTGGATGCCTGAGAGCCTGGTTCAATTGTTGGATCAAATGGAGATTTTATTCAAATTTTTCATTGGACACAGATTTTAAGCTGCTCGTTTGACACATGTGGTGATATGTAAATTCCTTTCTTTTTTCCTCTGTATAAGGATTATTTCTGCTTGGTGTACACAAGTTGGATGTCCCAGATTTCAACCTGGGAGGATTAAGTCCACATTTGTCATTTAATGCATCATATCTGTAAACAGAGCTTACAAACTGTACTTAATATTCAAAGCAAAAAAAAAAAATCCAAGCAATACAAGGTGAACTTAATGCTTAAAGCAAAAAGGTTTCCATAATGCTCAAAGCTATTATAAAGTTAACATAATGCTCAATTCTAATCAAATATGTATCTTATGCTCAAAGATACTAAAAAGTTAAACTAATGCTCAATTAGCTTAACCCTTTGCATGCTGGGAAATTTGTCGTCTGCTAAAATGTTGTTTGCTGAAATTTTAAAATTAGCATTTTCTTCGATTTTTTTTCAAAGGATACTATCAGAATAGCAAACAGTTTGGATCTTGATGTGGCGTCTCATCTGGATCCAAACTGTTTGCAAAGGCCTTCAAAATTCGGTTCCAGCACTGAAAGAGTTAAAGTTGATCCTAATCTTCATACGGAAAAAGCTAACCTTATGCTTTTTATGCCCCCGGTAGGGTGGCATATAGCAGTTGAACAGTCAGTCCGTCTGTCAGTCTGTGTGTCCGTCCGAAAACTTTGACATTGGCGATAACTTCTGCAATATTGAAGATAGCAACTTGATATTTGGCATGCATGTGTATCTCATGGAGCTGCACATTTTGATTGGTGAAAGGTCAAGGTCATCCTTCAAGGTCAAAGGTAAAAAAAAAAGTCGTAAGGATTCAGTTATAAGCTTTAAAGGGAGATAATTTCTATACCTGCCAAATGATAAATAGAAATTTTATTTCAAAGCGGCGCAGTAGGGGGCATTGTGTTTCTGACAAACACATCTCTTGTTAACTAATCTTTTAACTTAAGATTAAAAATGTTATTATTAAAAAATCAGGACTGTATGGTCATCATAGGACAAAAGTAAATGAGTGTTGCTCTGGGAAAACTGGGCTTAATGCATGCGCTTCATCCCAGATCAGCCTGTGGAGCCAACAGAGGCTACTCTGGGACTCCGCTTTTATGGAATTTTTGTTTAAAGGAGGTCTCTTCTAAACGAAAATCCAGTGTAGTCCGAAAGTGTTGTTTGCGATAAGTCTGTGCGGACTGCAAAGCTAATTTTGGACCACACTTGATGAATATGCATTAAGCCCCGTTTTCCCAGAAAGAGGCTCAAATGTTCTGGACCAATTTCTTCAGTTATAGCTGTTGTATTATTATTTACGTTATAGCTGTTGTATTATTATTTACTACTTTTATTATGGTAAAATAGCATATGACAAGCTGATGTGATTGTCTTCTATATGAAACATTGCACAATTATTCTATACAATAATTATGATGGCTGTAACAGATGGCACTCTTATTAATCAATAACCTGCTTACGGGCAATTCTCATATGCAATCAATCTCTCTCAAGGCATTGAATAGATTCAGTTGTTAAAAGACCTTCTGATCACTTGTATTGTCTGGAAGAACAAGACGATGTTCACATGTGATGGAAAATTAATTTTCTTTTTCTTATGCCTATATGCAAGTCGTTTGAAAATATTTAAGCAAATTGTCGAGATACTGTAAAATCATTATTATTCAAGGGACATTACACACGAATTTAACCCTTTGCATGCTGGGAAATTTGTCGTCTGCTAAAATGTTGTCTGCTAAATTTCGAAAATTAGCATTTTCTTTGATTTTTTTTCAAAGAATACTATCAGAATAGCAAACAGTTTGGATCCTGATGAGACGCCACGTTCTGTGGCGTCTCATCTGGATCCAAACTGTTTGCAAAGGCCTTCAAAATCCGGTTCCAGCGCTCAAAGGGTTAAAACAAACTCATTGGAAAATGATCGACTTAAATTCCTCTTTATTTTTTTCAAAAATCAGAAATCCACAACTTTATGTGTCCACAAAAAGTCACTTAAAAAAAACACAAAATTTCATGATGTTGAATACATATGATTTTACTGTATCTATGAATATTAATATATCTTCCTGGGAATTATTTCCAGAATCTGCATACATGTGTACATAATAACTGTTTTGTTCCTTACGGTTGCATATGAACTATCCAATTAAGTGTAACACCCTTATGATGATGTAAAGTTGTTAACAAGCATGAATGTCAATGTGGATTACTTTGACTAATGGTTCACTGCATGGGTTTTTTAACACTTTTACTTCCTGCAATTTCATGATCAATATGAAGCAATGCTGTTTTGTTTCCCAGAAGAAATAAAGCTTACAACAGTGGCGTAGCCAGACCCAAATTTTAGCCGAGGCAGATTCTAAGGTCATTCTATGGGGGTCCCCCCTCCCCGAAATTTGTTTATACCTAGAACGTCTCTGGTGCATTTTAAAGGCCATTTAAACCACATTTTATACCTAAATTATCGGAATCGTTGACGCTACATATGACCGTTTAGTAATCAAAATGGCATTACATGTATACAAATTAAATAAACAAAATAAGTGTGCCTTTAGCCATTATATAAATTTGCCTTTAGCCATTATGTTGACATTTATTTTACCTAGTGCACATGAATAGTTCTATTTTATAGTAACGTTTCAATGTTCAAGATTTGTCATGTAATTGTGTTGACAAAATGTTAAATACTTCCTATGGTTGTAATATTTATATAAATAGGACCTATTAAATAAATGTTTTCATAATTTTAACAAGCGTGTAATAAGATCATATTCCTAAGTGAACTCTCACAAAAGCCGGTTATTTATTTCTACCTTCATATTCAAAGTTGTGTAGGTTGATTTGAATTATTGGAGGTGCACCCATACATGCAATCATGAAGATGCAGAAGGACCTGTAGATAAACTATGAAATTCACACACAATTTGAATGACTGGAAAAAGTTATGTGCAATATAAATCTATCATATTGAACAAGATTCATGTTTAAAGTGTATTGCAATAGTAGAATCTGTTTTTTGTGTGCAAAATTATATCCAAGATTTATTAGATTATATTAAGGTAGAAAGTTTATTTATGATTTACGATACCTATAATTTTGCTAGACCATCTGCTCATGACACTTCAGTTTTACAAACACCATTTACATTGAAAAAAACAGATTTTCATCCTAAAAAAATGAAAATGAGCCCTGCTCTGGGAAAACTGGGCTTAGGGTTCTAAGGGTTAAGAACCAGACTGCTACCATTATGGTCAAGGTCATAATTGAAGTCAAAGGCCAAAATACTGGTACAGCACTATATGAACATTGCTTTGGGAAAACGGGTTTAATGCATGTGCCTTAAGTGTTGTCCAGATTAGCCTGTGTAGTCTGCACAGGCTAATCGGGGACAATACTTTCCGCCTAAACTGGATTTTTCGCTTATTTTAAACGAAAAATACAATAAAGGCAGAAAGTGTTGTCCCTGATTAATCTTCTGTGCTGACTTCACAGGCTAATTTAGGACAACACTTTATGCACATGCATTAAGCCCTGTTTTCACATAAAGAGTCCAAGTTCTCCATCTGACTCACCTTCAGTGATGTTCTTGTAATCAATATAATCATAGATTCCCATTTTGTTTTTATTAACAAATATTACAACAATGTTTGTACAATAAAATTATGTGCATTAAGTGTCAGCCCAGATTAGCCTGTACAGTCCATACAGGCTAATCAGGGACAGCACTTTTTGCCTACACTGGATTTTCTGAGATGCTACTTTATGCACATGCATTAAGCGCATTTTTTTTCCAGAACAAGGCTTTGTAATATGGTAATATTTATTGGCATTTTAAGTAGTCAGTCATCATCAATTAGACAGCATTTTTGATTGAATACGCTTAATAAGTGCATTTTCGTCTGGTTCAATAAAATGCTGTGCATTTCTTTTGCCAATTTTATCGCATAATATTGTCCGAGATTATAATCAATATGCAAGATCAATACACATCCTCAGGCAACTGTATTTTGTGATCGATTTTTCCTCTATTTACAACTTCATGTATGCCACCCTTTTAGCTGAGGTTTATATACTTGTTTGTATTGAAAGCCAATATGGAAGGTTTTTGTTAAACTATCCCTAGGTCACTGGTGTACACCTGTAACTTTATAGCAACAATGATATCTGCTTTATGATCGTATCTAATTTTGTGCTTTCAAACGAAATGTTTGTATGTATATGTCTGTTTTGTACACAGTCGTTCTTAAAAATGTGCTCTGTTAAGTTGAAAGTAGAGGATAATTATGTATGTGAATAATCATTTGAGCTGGATAAATATATAAGTGAATGATCGTGTGTGTGAAGTTATGTGGTATTCTGGATTATATAGTGGTAATTGTTATGTATTATTCAGGATATGACATTCTGAAAAGATACTGATCCAAAGTGATTTATGGTTCCGTGGTTTTGCCTTTGGATTTACATTGCCTTACCAGAACAAATTGTTGAGATGTATCATAATAAAACTGTAGTTATTTTAATACTTTTTATTGTAAAAGTTGATTTGTAGCTGAGTTCAGTTGTAGGGCTAAATCTTTATGTTAGTGCAGTAGATGTATCAAATACAGTGCAAAGGGATGAGTGATTTAACGCTTAGTGAAGCGTGAAACTGTATAGATAAATAGATTAGATCTACTGTACTTATTTAACATAAAGAGTTAAAGAGACATGTTAAGTAAATTTACAAATAAACAATACATTTTTCACAAAAATGAAATTATATAAATTCTCTATGAAAATAACAAGACCCATTGATATTTAATTAAGTGGTAAGCATTATACCAGTAAGCTATTCGCTTTCTATAATAGCCAGGCAGTTAGAAATTACCTGTATAGAAAACTTAACCTAAATATAAGTAACAGGATGTATTTTCTACCCGGTACTTCGTGATACAATAAATTTTTTATTAGGAAATCTGATAAAAAAACGGACTATATTGATGGTTACAAGTGGTTTTATGGAGATAAACTGAAAGTTATAATCGCCTGTTCTAAATTGTGTTACTATGGTATTAGATTACCTAACACCCACAGCTTGTTTTAATAACTGCTGTTGAAGCTTAGCAATACCACAGGTGGTTTGTGAGTGGTTATGATAGTTACTGAAAACATCATGTTTGATGACAATAAATGAAAGACAGGCAAAAAAGAACTTTTCTGGAGAAAAAAATTGCTATCAAAAACATGTAATCATTTGTTGAAAAATTGTTAAGATGATGTGTTCACTTATTGAAGTATCATAGCCCGCGCAAACCATCTACAATTCTTCAAGGGCAAGCTGATTTGTCTTCATTTTTGTGGATTAAAGGTTATCATAAGTATCTCATCAGCAAATGTACCATATCAACTGTGTCATGCGAAAATGGTTCTTATGCCATATGATTCCAGCATAGCTTTAGACCAGCCTGCGCATCCACTCAGTCTGATCAGGAACTACGCTGCCCGCTATGAAGTCATGCAATGTTTCCTGGTCTCATTAGCGGATAGGGTAGCTTCAGACCACCGAGGGCAGCTACCCTGGATGCATATGGTGTAAAACCCATTTTCGCATGATGCAGGTCATATTGCAAAATGGTCTTATAGCCCCTTTGTCTTTTGCGTTTTGGATTTACTGACAGGCCGTGGAAGCTAAGAATTCAGTGGAAAAATCTTGAAATTTACTGACAAAATCTCGGAATTCGTGGAAGAAGCCCATAGAATTCATGGAAAAAATCTGAAAATGTATGGGCGATATCTTCAGAATTCCATGAGGACAAATATAGACTATCACTTAGACGTTATCAATGCTTGAATGAGGCTGGTATAGCTTGTGTGAGTGGTGGAATTGTCCTTGAACAAACTATTGGATTGTAGAGGTCTGTGACACACAGCAGTCTGTGTGTGTGTATTCGGTGTTCATGTGTTAGTGGAACATCCAGTGGATTCAGAAAAAAGAAAAAAAATGGAGGCGGCAAAACCAGAGGTTTCAAATAACCCTGTGGAGTCTGTGAATTCCACAAATAAGGTAGAATTTTGCACTTTAATTGTTTGTAACTCTAAAACATTATGCTTTGATATTCTCTATTTTATTGAGTCATAAAGTAATAATAGTTGTAACATATGTTTGCTGAATAATGTTAGTTATTTTAGCATTATGCACTGACATATTGCCTTGTTATTTTAGTCAAAGTTAAGGCTTCTATATATAATAGTAGGTAAGTTTTCAATACAGAGCCATTGCAATGATATTGCATTACAAATGCACAAACATTAACTTGAAGGCTATTCAATACTGGCATTCTTGTATAATTTAGCCATTATCTGCTGTATGTCTCAACCTGTACTCTTAAACAATAAATATGAGCCTTGCTCTGGGAAAACGGGGCTTAATGCTTGTGCACTAATTGTCATCCCAGATTAGCCTGTGCACACCCCTGCGAAATGTTCTATAACATTTCTAGAATTGTACTGGAACTAATGACTAGANTTCTTTTTTCGTCATTCGTGGTTTACAGTCCCTTTAAAGTTAAGATTACCCTGTGGTGCTTTGTTTTAACAGGTCCACGACTTTTTTGGCTTCTTATATAGTTGTTAGGATGTCATGGTGCCAAAAGCAAATTTATATTTGTTTTGAGTTTTAAATTTCCAGTTATTGATTTGAGGTGCAGATGTATTGAATACGAGGTGTTCAGTCTAAAAATAAAGAGTATTTAAGTTGTAAACAATGCCCATAACAAATTTTATTTTATCACAAGACAGAGTTGCATTATGAGCATGGGAACTGGAAATATGTTGTGTTCTCTCAAATCTGTTCAACATGGTTTTCCTTTACAGGTAGAATGGAGCACCATAGTCTGCGGCCTTGTGAACATTCCAATGGATATATTCCCGGAAGTGTTACCAACAAGGTCAGTAGGAATGTCTTCTGTGAAAATGTAGCCACGCTTTGGGAAAACTTAATGCATGTCTATAAACTTTTGTCCCAGATTAGCCTGTGAAGTCCGCACAGGCTAATCAGGGATGGCACTTTCCGCCTAAACTGGATTTGTGTTTAGAAAGGACTTTCTGTAAACAAAAAAAAATCCATAAAAAGCTGAAAGTGTCTTCCCTGATTAGCCTGTGTAAACTGCGCAGGCTAATCTGGGATGATACTTTGTGCACATGCACTTAGTCAAGTTTTCCCAGAACGAGGCTCAATTGAACTACTATACAGGCAGTTTTTATGCCCCCTTCTTCGAAGAAAAGGGGGTATATTGTTTTTGGCCTGTCTGTCATTCTGTCCGTCATTCTGTCTGTCCCAAAACTTCAATCTTGGTCATAACTTTTGCAACATTGAAGATAGCAACTTGATATTTGGCATGCATGTGCATCTCATGGAGTTGCACATTTTGAGTGGTGAAAGGTAAAGGTCCTTCAAGGTCAAAGGTCAAATTTCAAGGTCAAAGGTCAAATACATGGCTTCAGAGTGCAGTAGGGGGCATTGTGTTTCTGACAAACACAGCTCTTGTTTATCTTGCCTATTGGTCAAAAGTAAGAATGTTACTGCCTGGCGTCAGTTTTATTAGCTAGACTGTTCATCATATGTCATTCACGACACATAATGCAGTTTAAAGATAACATACATTGTTACATCCAGAGAAATACAATTGAAACTTCCTTAATTTAAACTGTTGTTTCTAATATTCTGTTATGTCATTCACAAGACTTTCTCCTTTAGCAAACTGATGATATGTAAAAGATTGACATCACTTGATTGGATGGCTTGACATAACATTTTATGACATTAAATGAATTATCTTGACATTCTATGACTTGATGCTAAAAGACTGGTTTTAAAATAAAGATAACTTGTTTTGCAATTAAATGACATGTTTTGATATAAAATGACTTTTCTGGACATTAAATGTTAGAAGCACTGATTACTTATGATGTAAACAAGTCATTAATGCATGCAATTGTGGGGGTATTATTTGTGGTTTAATAGGTGTTCATAATTTAAGCTGCTGTTGTCACATAGATTGATTTGCAATAACTTACCATGTATTACGCCCAGTTTTATACCCCCAAATTTTATTTTTTAAAGTTGTTGCGCTTTATAGATTGATACAACGCAATTCTGACTGCTAATTTGCGAAAAAATGTATTGTGAAATTGAAAATACCCCTTATAGACGCCATGTTTGAATGCATGCATTGCTGTTTTTTCAGTGGGTCATTTGGTCATATAGAGGAGTCAATATTCGGCAGTGCAATACCTATCACATGTCTGGTATGTAACTAGCGCAGGTACACATTGGCAACAGTTTGTTGTGTTTTTAATATGAGCCACATTCTGGGAAAACTGGGCTAAATGCATCTGCATAACGTGTTGTCCCAGATTAGCCAGTGCAGTCCGCACAGGCTATTCAGGAATGACACTTTCTGCCTAAACTGGATTTTGGTTTGGAAGAGACTTATTTTAAACAAAAAAATCCATTAAAGCCGAAAGTGTCGTCCATAATTAGCCTGTGCAGACTGCATGGGCTCATCTTTGATGACACTTAANAATTAAGTTGAGAATATTACCTATTGCACCTGAAGATTTACTACTTGTAGTGTGAAGTATATGGGTGTGTACTAGTGTGTACTTATTTTTACCATCGTATTTTACAAGAATTAGTATACATGATTGTGACATTTACCGGTACATACAATATTTAATTAAGTGACATCTACTGGCATTAATATAATGATCCATATATTAAGCTATTCAACGTTTTAAGTAGGGATGGCATCGAATACCGACATCGGTATTCGAATATTCGCAAATCCATTCAATCAAATATTTGAATATTCGCATAAAACGNATCTGACTCAATTATGGTACAAAGGGAAATAAATAATACACGTTGATTTGATTGAAAACTAAATAAACAGGCCTGATTGGAAAATTTGCAAACACAAACTAATTAAGCATAATTACAATAACAATTTTTTAATGAACGGATTTCGACACATGTTACAGATTAATATTTTATTTTTCACACCTCTAGAGAACACTGAAAATGTTTGTCGTGTCTCCGCATTGTTTCTGCAATAAAATCGGCGATCAAGTTTGTCACTTAACGTCCCGGATTTCAAACTCTTTAAACCGTAGACTGTGTGTCAATACCTCACTGTATTATTCAACACAAAAAATGACACGCAGTCTGCATCAACACCAGTCAAAACCGGTCATCGAAACGAAGGAAAATGGCTAAAATAATGTGTGGATAACGAAACAAAGGTGTAATCGTACATCTTATCGGCTTAGATAAACAGTTAACACTGATTTGTCCCTGAACGGTCAACAGATGTACCACTTTTACCTCAAAGTGGTTGCTTAATAAAAGATTTGGACGTCAAAAAACACAAAAATCAGCGGTCACTGGTCGCGTAAGACAAAAGTCGCTTTATAGGATATCAAAATAGAGTGAAAATGTTCGGGGGGAATTCAAAATGGTCTCATAAGACAAAAGTCGCTTAATTCTAGTGGTCATGACCACAAGATTGACTGAAATGTTTACAACAGAACTGTCCAAATTATACAATTGTTTCCCGTTGCAACGCTTTAATATAATTTCCAGATTTTCAGAAAGTCAAAAGATTCATATAACGGATATTATAGCATGGTTAATGTTCAGTATTACTGTTTCCTCGCCAAAAAACATACCTACAATGAAAATTTGCAAATCTGTAACAATTTTTTCCAATTTTGTAAATTATAAAAATATTCAAAGGTCCCTTTAAAGCTGAATGTACAATATTAAAGGACTAATGCAACGCATTTTGTTCTGACATGTTGACAGGGCTAAGTTATGTGTTTTTTATGCCCCCACTTTAGAGGGGGCAGGGGGCATAATGTAAATTTTCCCTTGTCTGTCGGTTTCTCTGTCTTTAAGTCTATCATATTTTTGCATTGAGTGAACAGGTAATGCTGCAATGGTTAAGTAAAACTTGACGAGTTTTGCTGCAAGTCAGCCATGAATCTCCATATTTGTTGTGTTCTGAGAAAACTTGGCAAAATGCTTGTGCGTTAAGTGTCATCCCAGATTAGCCTGTGCAGTCCGCACAGGCTAATCAGGGACGACACTTTCCGCCTAAACTGGATTTTCGCTAAGAAGAGACATCATTTAAACGAAAAATTCCATAAAAGCGGAAATTGTCGTCCCTGATTAGCCTGTGCGGACTGCACAGGCTAATCTGGGATGACAATTTACACACAAGCATTTTGCCCAGTTTTTTATGAACACGACACATATAAACATGTTTAACCGTATGTCAACTTGTGCACCTGCAAAAAAGACATTTTTCGACTTGTCTTGTGTAGCTCAAAAAGTATTGGTGCAAGAACACTGACATAGCCCTCCTTTATCCCAAAAAAGACATTTGCGTTGCACATAACTCATGAAGTCTTATTGATAGATTCTTCACACTTTATAAAGATAAGATGTGCATTTGAATGTGTCAAAAACTGAAGTCCCCCCAAAACAAAGCTGACCCATTTTATGAACCAATGGTTGTTTCATAAAACAATAACGGTTGATTCAATATATGATTTTGAAAGGATGATAAATGGTTGGGCTTTATAATTATACTTACAGATAAGTGTTGTTGTTTTTTCCCCAAAATCTAGCCAATTCAAGAGTGAGTCTTTAGACTACAAAAATATCTGATTTGTTGTCCTTGAATGCGTAACATATCATGTATCAATTTATGAAGAAGTTCATGAAGTTACAAAAATTAAATGAACTGGTGTCTTGAGAGAAAGATGATTTGAACACTTTGTTAGTAGGCATTGAACCCTAAACACATTACAAAGATGGCAAAATGGCAACACATGCAAATCCTGAGCCTTCTTACATATAAGCCGCGCTCTGAGAAAACTGGGCTTAATGCATGTGCGTAAAGTGTCAGCCCTGATTAGACTGAGCGGTATAGGGACGATACTTTCTGCTTGTATGGAGGTTTTCGTCTATAGGAAGTCTCTTTTAACTGAAAATCCAGTTTAGGCGGAAATTGTCTTCCCTGATTAGCCTGAGCAGACTGCAGAGGCTTATCTGGGACGACACTTAACGCACATGCAATAAACCCAGTTTTCCCAAAATGAGGCTCATGTATTTGCAGACCTAGTCAGATTTCTCTGACATGTCCAGCGTGAGCGAGTCCAGGCAGCTGTTTGAAGATGAAGGGCGGGCTTATTGCATGTGCGTAAAGTGGTGTCCCAGATTAACCTGTGCATTATGCACAGGCTAGTCATGGACATAACTTTCTGCTTAAAAGGAATTTTTTGTTGATAGCAAGTCTCTTCTTACCTTAAATCTTACTTCAAACCTTAACCTTTGTTGTCAGTGATTGGCCTGAGCGGACTGCACAGGCTAATCTGGGACGACACATTATGCACATGCAATAAGCTCAATTTCCCCAGAACTATGATCATGTTTTTCCAGACGCTGTCAGACTTCTCAGACACGTCCAGTGTGAGTGAGTCCAGGCACCTGTTTGAGGATGAGGGGCGCGCAGACCAGGGTCAGTCGAGCATTCCCATGACCAGCTTCAACTTCATCAACTCCATCATTGGCTCAGGAATTATAGGTGAGTCGAACACAGCACTCCTTACAAATTAACTATTTGACATGAGTCGAACACTGAGCACTATTTGANAAAAAAATCGAAGAAAATGCTAGTTTTAGAAATTCAGCAGACCACATTTTAGCAGACGACAAATTTCCCAGCATGCAAAGGGTTAACTATTTGACATGAGTCGAACACAGCACTATTTGACTCATGAAAGTTGGGACAAATGTTTAAGTATAGATGCAATTTCAGCTATTTGCTTTGAACTGAAAGATATTTTTATGATGATAAATGGTTGGCAGCGCTATATAGGAGTCACTTTGTCGGTCTGTCTGTCGATCTGTCTGTCTGTCTGTCCCGAAAATTCATCCGATCTTCACCAAACCTGGTCAGAAGTTGTATCTAGTTTAATTTTGGTGTGGTCTTGTGTTGTGGGAGAAGCTGGAGTAACAGGAGGAAACCCCACCTATCCTGTATTGTGACCGCCAACCAAACTCACAGGATTTCGGGTACGGGGATTGAACCCTGGTCCCCTTGGCGAAAAGCGAGTTTTTCAACATCTGCGCTAACAAGATAGCCAAATAACCTGGAACAAATCTAGATAATTAAAAAATCAAGAAAAATATCTAGACAAATCCTCTACATGTATAGACTTCCATGCCACAATGTCAATAAACAGGGAGTCTTTTATGATATTTTTGACATGAACAAGAAACGTTTTATCTGTAATAATTGTATGCCTCCATAAAAAAAAACAAGTAAAATATGAACCCCGCCCTGGGAAAATGGGGCTAAATGCATGTGCATAGTTTTATTCAAGATGAGCCTGTGCAGTTTGCACGGGTTAATCAGGGAAGACACTTTCAGCTTTTATGTTATTTTTCGTTTAAAGAAGTCTCTTCTAGGCAAAAATCAATTTTATGTGGCAAGTGTTGTCCCAGATTAGTCTGCGTAAACTGCACAGGCTAATCTCGGTCGACACTTTACAAACATGCATTAAGCCCTGTTCTCCCATGTTTCAGTATTTTGTGTCAATATTGGTTCTGTTGTTATTGGGTGTATCCTTACATTGATATTGGATATTGATTGGATCTTGATTCCTAACAGTATTTCATTGAATTCTGTAAACCCTGAACAGTTTTGGTTTTTATTCTCTTATTTACATATTTATTCTGTCATATCTTATTGTATTAAATTAAAAAGTTTCATTATTCTTGTTCAAAAGTAATCAACGTTCTTTTCAATAATGCCCCATATGCCGGCCTGCTAACTCTGTTGGTAGAGTGCCTGACTACAAACCCAAGGATCCAGGGTTCCATCATCCGCCCTGAACCAACTTGTGTTGGAATTTGTCAGGAAATGGTCATTCTCCCAGTGTTTCTTTGATTCAAGTAGGGCAGTTATCAGGTACTGGCATGCGTATGTAAATTTAGAACTGGAACAGCAGGTAACAAAGGAAAGTGGGGGTTGGTATACTGACAGCTGTGATGTGACTGAAATACTGTTAAAAACGGCGAAAAATCACACAATCAAACAAAGCAAACAGTAACGCCTGTTATCTGTTATGATTCAAAAATAGGCAGTTTAACAAGTGACTCCATGTTCATGCGTAGTTGCAATTAACCCTTTGCATGCTGGGAAATTTGCTGTCTGCTAAAATGTCGTCTGCTAAATTTCTAAAATAAGAATTTTCTGAGATTTTTTTCAAAGAATACTCTATCAGAATAGCAAACAGTTTGGATCCTGATGAGACGCCACGTTCTGTGGCGTCTCATCTGGATCCAAACTGTTTGCAAAGGCCTTTAAAATTCGGTTCCAGCACTGAAAGAGTTAATTCAACAGAAATTTATGTCTATTCTTTCCTGAAAATTAAAGATAACTTAATTGTCCTCATCATGTCCTCATCAGAAAAATCAATATTAGCCTTGCACTGGGAAAATGGGGCTTACTGCATGTGCTTAAAGAGTTGTTCCAGATGAGCCTGTGCAGTTTGCACAGGCTTATCAGGGATGCCACTTTCCGCCTAGACGGTAAGTGTTGTCCCTGATTAGCCTGTGATGACTGCACAGGCTAATCTGAGGCGACACCTTAGGCACAGCTAATATGCATTTGTTAATGTTCAATATTTCATTGACATTCGCTTGTTAGCCAATCAGATTACTCCTGGAGCCACTTTATCACTAGCCCTTTGAGCGCTGGAACCGGATTTTGAAGGCCTTTGCAAACAGTTTGGATCCAGATGAGACGCCACAGAACGTGGCGTCTCATCAGGATCCAAACTGTTTGCTATTCTGATAGTATTCTTTGAAAAAAATCAAAGAAAATGCTTATTTTAGAAATTTAGCAGATAACATTTAAGCAGAAGACAAATTTCCCAGCATGCAAAGGGCTAGCATACACTCTTGACGGTCTGAATTATCTCTCAGAGAAACCAAGACACTTTATGGCCTTGCCATAGATTTCAGTTTTGGATAGTTTTCCCGTCTAGAATGGCCGATCAATGGTCTCGTTAACTGTCTGTGACTTGCCTGATAGGGATGTGATCAATACCCTTGGTGGTCACGTTTAAATGTGGTGATCATTCAACATGATGGTATCCTTGATGACCAGATTTGCTGCAAAGCTAAGAGTGGAAATATTCCTGCAATTTGAGATTTAGAATGTTTCAAATTTGGTACACCAGAATGGCAATTGTATGAAAATAATTTTTGTTGCAAGATTGTAGAAACAATTTAAGAAAAGTTGGATAGCGGAGACTGTACACAGTCATGTAGTAACATTTGTGAAATTTAGAAGGTTTTAAATTTGGTACACTAAAAGCAAATTTGATTTTGTTCAAGTTTATAAAAATACTTTCAGAAGGTCAAGTTCATAATCTTATAAGGTAATGATCTAGAAGATATAATCATTATCAGCTTCAACATGTTCGACACATACAATTTTTTATGTATGAATTTAATTGATATTACATATTTTGTATAAGTGTCTGTTTGAAACCGACTCAAGAGTGCCTCAAAAACCCTGAGGCTCTCGATGCAATTGAGTAAAAATAAATAGGTTTAAACTAATTGCACCTTTAATATGATGTTATCACAAATGTGTAGATTATTATCCCCAGCCAGAGGCGGAGGGATATTGTTTTGGCGTTGTCCGTCCGTCCGTCCGGCTGTCTGTCCGTCCGTCTGTCCGTCCAGCACTTTTGTGTCTGGAGCCATATCTTGGAAGTGCTTTGGCGGATTTCAATGAAACTTGGTATGAGTATATATATGGATAAGACAATGATGCACGCCAAATGGCATTGTACACCATCGGTTAATAACGGAGTAATGGCCCTTTGTATCTTGAAAAAATGCTTTTTACTATAGGCACTTTTGTGTCGGGAGCCATATCTTGGAAGTTCTCTGGCGAATTTCATTGAAACTTGGTATGAGTGTATATATGGATAAGACGATGATGCACCACAAATGGCATCGTACACTATCTATTAATAACGGAGTTATGGCCCTTTCCATCTTGAAAAAATGCTTTTTACTATAGGCACTTTTGTGTCCGGAGCCATATCTTGAAAGTGCTTTGGCGGATTTCATTGAAACTTGGTATGAGTATATATATGGATAAGACGATGATGCACGCCAAATGGCATTGTACACCATCTGTTAATAACGGAGTTATGGCCCTTTGTATCTTGAAAAAATGCTTTTTACTATAGGCACTTTTGTGTCCGGAGCCATATCTTGGAAGTGCTTTGGCGGATTTCATTGAAACTTGGTATGAGTATATATATGGATAAGACGATGATGCACGCCAAATGGCATTGTACACCATCTGTTAATAACGGAGTTATGGCCCTTTGTATCTTGAAAAAATGCTTTTTACTATAGGCACTTTTGTGTCGGGAGCCATATCTTGGAAGTTCTCTGGCGAATTTCATTGAAACTTGGTATGAGTGTATATATGGATAAGACGATGATGCACCACAAATGGCATCGTACACTATCTATTAATAACGGAGTTATGGCCCTTTCCATCTTGAAAAAATGCTTTTTACTATAGGCACTTTTGTGTCCGGAGCCATATCTTGAAAGTGCTTTGGCGGATTTCATTGAAACTTGGTATTAGTGTATATATGGATAAGACGATGATGCACCCCAAATGGCATTGTACACCATCTGTTAATAACCGAGTTATTGCCCTTTGTATCTTGAAAAAATGCTTTTTACTATAGGCACTTTTGTGTCTGGAGCCATATCTTGAAAGTGCTTTGGCGGATTTCATTGAAACTTGGTATGAGTATATATATGGATAAAACGATGATGCAGGCCAAATGGCATTGTACACCATTTGTTAATAATGGAGTTATGGCTCTTTGTATCTTGAAAAAATGCTTTTTACTATAGGCACTTTTGTGTCCGGAGCCATATCTTGGAAGTGCTTTGTCAGTTTTCATTGAAACTTGGTATGAGTATATATATAGATAAGACGATGATGCACACCAAATCGCATTGTACACCATGTGTTAATAACGGAGTTATGGCCCTTTGTATCTTGAAAAAATGCTTTTTACTATAGTCACTTTTGTGTCCGTAGCCATATCTTGGAAGTGCTTTGGCGGATTTCATTGAAACTTGAAATGAGTATATATATGGATAAGAGGATGATGCACGCCAAATGGCATTGTACACCATCTGTTAATAACGGAGTTATGGCCCTTTGTATCGTAGTATGTTCATCCATCCGATTTGCACCCATCCTTAAACAAAATATATGTTGCGGGGGATATCAATTCTACGAATTTGCTTGTTTTATTTTAATTTACTGTAATAATCTGTTATTTTGTAATTTGTTATTTACACTAAATTCATTGGAATTTATACCCATAATTTCTTGACATATGTGAACCTAACAGTTACTTAAGGATAAATAGAAAACAGAATATTATAACAATAAAAAACAACAATTTGGAAAACATTTCAATGAATCAGCCATCCATCTCTCGGTTTATGTTTAATGTACCATAACTTATCATGGATTGACATCAATGGATGTTAAAGTACCTGTTACCAGATTGATACATCGACAATTGTACAACTGCTTGCCCAAGATTAAGAACAGAATGCAATAACACTGCAGGGTATACATGTAGATAAATACTGAAAATAGCTTAAAAGCGATATTTAACAATGGAAAAAAAATAGGAATTGACCATTTTTTATTTAGATCATGTTCAAAATAAGGTTTGCATTGCCATTGTCTATTATAAGATTAACAACCATTTGTTGTGGCAGATTATACATGTGTACACCTTAAACTCCTGTCCAGAACTTTTCAAACTGTTGTTGATAATTAATATAGCTTATACACAATGATACATTATTCTCAACATAGATTTTGACATAATTTCTAAGTGTTAAATAAGCTGATGTGAAAGGTTCTTACCGAAATGTCCAAATAAAGATACAAAACATACTGTGAAACCAATATTTTTTGCCTGACACTAATTTTCATGTATCTGCTCAACCAAGAAATCAATGTTTTTTTGTTGTTTTTTTTTTACGTCAGAACTCGTTTATTATAAAAAAATAATTTTCAGGGATTTTATATCCAGTGAATTTGCCTGATTATAGGGATCATTGAAATTTCACATCAACAAAACTTAATGAATCCACAGTATTTAAAACACCTATACTTTGTGATTTTCAGGGATTCCATTCGCAATGAGGCAGGCAGGGTTTGGACTCAGTATTATACTGCTCATAGTAGTGGCAGTTATAACAGGTAAATAATAACCATTTATTGAGCTGCATTCTACAAAAACTGGGCTTAATGCATGTGCGTAAAGCGTCGTCCCAGATTTGCCTGTGCAATCCGCACAGGCAAATCTGGGATGACACTTTTCACTTTTATGGTATTTTTTGTTAAGAGGAAGTCTCGTCTTAGCGAAAATCCAGTTTAGGCGGAAATTGTTTTGCACTTTAGGCAGATGCATTAACCCTTTGAGCGCTGGAACCGGATTTTGAAGGCCTTTCCAAACAGTTTGGATCCAGATGAGACGCCACAGAACGTGGCGTCTCATCAGGATCCAAACTGTTTGCTATTCTGATAGTATTCTTTGAAAAAAAATCAAAGAAAATGCTTATTTTAGAAGTTCAGCAGACGACATTTTAGCAGACGACAAATTTTCTAGCATGCAAAGGGTTAAGCGTAGTTTTCCCAGAATGAGGCTCAATTATACTGCTCATAGTAGTGGTAGTTACAACAGGTACACTATCACCATGGTAACCCATGTTTTATTCTGTGTTATTTTTCTGTGTTGATTATTATGGCCCTTATCAAAATATCAAAGATGGAGGGGGGATTTGGTTTGCTTATAATGTTATTTTGGTTGGTCGATCAATTTTGTTTCGATCTCAAAGTCAGACAGTTTTGAGCTTATTCTCACCAAACTGTATGCAAATGATTGTTATAATAATATTGATTATGGCCACACAGAATATATATGTGTTCATAGAATGTGGACTGGCCGTGCAAAATTCATGTGTGTTGGTGTAATATCATGGCCACACAAAATTATCTGTGTTTATATAATTTAGCGGCCATAAAATGAACAGCGTGTGTTGGTGCCAATGAGAGCATTGTTGTTATGCCCCCGAAGGGTGGCATATAGTTTTTGAACTGTCCGTCAGTCCGTCCGTCTGTCTGTCTGTCCGTCCGTCCAAAAACTTTTAACATTGGTCATAACTTTTGCAATATTGAACATAGCAACTTGATATTTGGCATGCATGTGTATCTCATGGAGCTGCACATTTTGAGTGGTGAAAGGTCAAGGGCATCCTTCAAGGTCAAAGGTCAAATATATGGCTTCAAAGCGGCGCAGAAGGGGGCATTGTGTTTCTGACAAACACATCTGTTGTTTATATCTTGAAACTTATAAATATTTAAGTAGTTAATATGGCTTATACTTCGTTTATTGTGCCATTTCAACCTTCAAATATGCACATTGCGAACAGCTGGTTATATATACTGAAGCTACAAGCTAACATGAACCAATGACAATAAAATCTGTTTGTCCTAAGCCAAGTTAATGATTCATGAAATAAGATTATGTTATTTTGAAAACATAACATCCACTGTTTGTGAATACTCTTTATGAAAAACAGTAAACAAAGTGGCATACAGTAATAAAGGAGGTGAAATCATATTTGTATATTTTAGCTTCCCTCTTGGAAAACTGGGCTTAATGCATGTGAGTGCAGTGTCATCCAAGATTAGCCTGTGCAGCCCTGATTTTGAAGAAAAGACTTCATTTGAACAAACAGTTCCATAAAAGTGGAAAATCTCATCCCTGATTAGCCTGTGCAGACTGGGACTACACTTTACGCAAATGCGCATCACGCCCTTTTTTTCAGACTGTGGCTCATTTATATTTTTGCATTTATATTTGCAGATTACTCCATATTAATGTTGATAGAGGCAGGAAAGCTGTCTAACACCAAAACATACCAGGTAATAATAATAAAAGTCAATAATGGCTTATTGATGTTTCGTTATATACCATTCCTATTTGAATAAATTGAACAAATACTAGTTAAAGCTGGGCAAACAAAGAGCATAAGGTCATGTTTGCAAGGTAATTCACTAGCAAACAATGAATGTTTATTGATCCTTAAATAGTAAAATAGAAAATATTTTAATTTTATGGCTAAGGAGCAATTAAAAACGTAACCTTTATTATCTTTTTAAAAATAACCTCTGAATTACTGTATAATTGTATTATTCCTACAAATCAACCATCCTACTTTCTGACCACATTGATGAAATTGCTGTAGCTGACTAAATTAAATCATAATATTGATCATAATATTGAAAAGATTATCTAACTAACTTTAGATCATCTACCTTGTTTTAGATCATCATACTGCCTTTAGATCATTTTGCTGATGTTAGATCATGTTATTGGATAAGATCTTCCATTCTAACACACTTGACATCATCATACTGGCTTCAGTTCACCATACTTAAAATATCATCATACTGACTTAACCCATTTATGCCTAGTGGACTCTCCCATCCTTCTAAATTGGATCAATTTATTTCCAAAATTAGGGATGTCTAGTATATTTATTTCTATATTTAGAATATTTCTCACAGAAATTCCTTTAAGCAAACAGCGCAGATCCTGATGAGACGCTAAATCATGCGGCGTCTCATCTGGGTCTACGCTGTTTGCCAACCCTTTTTTCTAGACGCTAGGCATAAATGGGTTAAGATCATCTTCTTGACTGTAGATCATCGCACTGACTTCAGATAATCTAGCTGCCTTTAAATCACCTTGCTGACTTTAGATCTTCTAGCTCAATTACATCCTTTTCATCACTCAAATCCTCCACCTGACCCCTGATCCTATATTTCAGGACATGATGCTGGTGGCTTATGGAAGACCAGGCTTCTTTCTTCTCACCTTTCTTCAGTTCTTCTACCCATTTATAGGTTTGTCAACAGTGTTTTGGTTTGGTCACATTTGGGGCCAATAATTAATAAATATCAACTTTTAATTAATTTCTCTGGGCAGCTTTATGGGTTGAACCTTAGTTACTATAATATTGAAAACACTCGATATTCTTGTGCGGAATATAACTCGGGGAAGTATTGAAGGGATTCTAACCCTTTGAGCGCTGGAACCGGATTTTGAAGGCCTTTGCAAACAGTTTGGATCCAGATGAGACGCCACAGAACGTGGCGTCTCATCAGGATCCAAACTGTTTGCTATTCTGATAGTATTCTTTGAACAAAAATCAAAGAAAATGCTAATTTTAGAAATTTAGCAGACAACATTTTAGCAGACGACAAATTTCCCAGCATGCAAAGGGCTAATGAAACGTCATGTAATAATAGAAAGCTTAAAAGTTAATTGCAGAGGATACAAGGAACATAACTCTCACTTCACAGTTTACATAGTTATTGAACTTTAGTCAATGTTCTTGTAGGGAGCATAACTCCTTTAGTATTAAAACGTTGTACATTCATAGAGGATAGTGAAAGGAAAAGCAGATTAGATGAATCACAACTCTCTTGTTATTATATTTGAAGTTGCTGACCTGCATTACTCTGGAAGGATTGAAGGGGTTTAAATGAAACTTCATATAATGATAGAGGGCTTAAAGGGGAAGTGCAGAGGAAAAGGACCATAACTCATCAGGCTTTACAGAGTTATTCCCCCTTAGTAAAGTTTCATATGTGGAGGATAACTGCGTTTGTTTTGAATGTATTTTAATATTTTAATAATATATTGTACATTGATAGAGGGCATTGAGAGGTAGAGCAAAGTACAATAACTGCAACAGTATTTTTGGGGTTGCCCTTTGCTTATTTTTGCATAGTTGTTTTCTTGTATAGGGCATAGCGCTGCAAGTATTGAAGATATTCAAATGAATCTTCATTTAATGATATATGGATTTTACAGAAATGCCAAGTCATTCACCATTACTCTCTCTTCAGTATTTACGGAATTAGTGGCCTAATTTTATTTTTTAATGTGGTGCATAAATTTATAAAAATTGAAGATATATTTTTTAAATTCTATTTTGGAGCATTATTCTATAAGTTTTGAAGGGAATCTTTCTAAAGTTGATATGTGTCCTGTTCTGAGAAAACTGGGCATAATGCGTGTGCGTAAATCGTCTTCTTAGATTAGCCTGTGCAGTACGCACAGGCTAATCAGGGACGACAATTTCTGCTTTTATGGAATTTTTCGTTTAAATGATGTCTCTTCTTAGCAAAAATCCAGTATAGGCGGAAAGTGTCGTCCCGGATAAGCCTGTGCGGACTGCACAGGCTAATCTGGGATGACACTTTACGCACATGCATTATGCCCAGTTTTCTCAGAGCACGCCACATATAATGACAAGGAAAAAAGAGCTTCAGTACATAGAACAAAGATCATAACTCTTTCTTTAGTATAACAGAGTATTTTTTCTTTATTACATAATGTTTATTTTCCCCAATATTGAAGGTGAAGTTCACAACATTGGGTCAAAACAACAATCATTGGGCATTCAGCACTTATAGTGACAGCACCTGTATTTGTCTATGTTTGTGTCACTTGACCTGAGCACAAAGTTCTCTGACATAGTGAGATATTGTGGTAGATGGCTCCTTGCGTACGGCGTCGTGTATCGTGTGCCGTCCGTTTGCTTCTGTTGATAATTATCTTCTCCTGAACGGCTTGTTGGATTTTCACACAACATCAGAGGGATGATCCTTATATGACCGCCTTTCGAAGCTTTTCAGTTTTATCTGGTCTGCTACATATGTAGGTTTCCGGAGCTCAATATAGATTTTAAAAGTGAAAACTCTAACCATCTTCACTGAAATTTGTTTTTATGAAACCAGAAGTCCTAGAGCTTTGATATTTGGTATGAAACATCAGATAAAGATACTGTACAAAGTTTGTTAAAATCATGCCCATGGGGTTAACCTGACTACGCCCCAGTGGTCTCATACTTTATATAGACTAACATAAAGCAAATAATCCTCTCTAAAACTGCAATGGTCAGGAGTTTAATATATGATATGTAAACTCGTCTAATTGTCCTCTACAAAGTTTCTTCAAATCATGACCCTGTGATCAAAACTGGCCATGCCCCAGTGGTCACATGATTTAACCCTTTGCATGCTGGGAAATTTGTCGTCTGCTAAAATGTTGTCTGCTGAATTTCTAAAATTAGCATTTTCTTCAAAATTTTTTCAAAGAATACTATCAGAATAACAAACAGTTTGGATCCTGTTGAATTTCTAAAATTAGCATTTTCTTCAATTTTTTTTCAAAGAATACTATCAGAATAGCAAACAGTTTGGATCCTGATGAGACGCCACGTTCTGTGGCGTCTCATCTGGATCCAAACTGTTTGCAAAGGCCTTCAAAATTTGGTTCCAGCTCTGAAAGAGTTAAATAGACTTGAAGTTGTATAGAAAAGAACTTAAATAAAACAAATCTAAAACCGCAATTGTCTGGGGTTAAATGTTTGGTTTGTTGAATGGTCTAGTGTTCCTCTACTGAGCTTGTTAGCTCGGCTGTTTTCGAAGAAAATCCGAGGTATTGTCATAGCCCTCTCGTCTTCCGGGTCGTAGTCATAGTCGGTGTCGTCCGAAAACTTTTAACATTGGCCATAACTTTTGCAATATTGAAGATAGCAACTTGATATTTGGCATGCATGTGTATCTCATGGAGCTGCACATTTTGAGTGGTCAAGGTCATCCTTCAAGGTCAAAGGTCAATTTTTTTAATTATTTTTTTTTGGTTTTTCATGTGTATCTCATTGACCTGAACATTTTGAGTAGTGAAAAGGTCAAGGTCAATGATGACCTTCAAGGTCAAAGGTCAAAAATACAAAATCCAAGCACCCACAGCTGAGCGTTGGCATCTGCTCGACGGTGCTCTTGTTTTAATGATTCTCCTGTGGTCAAAACTGGTGACACTGTAGGGTCAAATGATTTATGTTGACTTGAAGTTGATCTTAAAAAAAAAAATCTCTGAAAAGACAAGTCCCAAAGCTGTGATAATTAAGAGTGGAACATCACGTAATTGTTCTCTACACAGATTGCTTATATAATTCCCCTTAGGTCAAAAATGGCCAGGGTCACATAAATTATACAGACTAATAAAGTGAAATTTTTAAAATCTGTTTTAAAACAAGAAGGCCAAGAGGTGTAGTATTAGAGATGTAACTTCATATATCACATGTTCCTCTAATACAGTTTTTAAATCATGCCCTTGGGGTTAAAATTGTTAATGCCTGGTGGTGTGGGGGTGAAATTATTTGTATTGAATTTTTATTTGGTATTTGACATCAGATTGTGATCCTCTACAAAAAATCTTCAAATTATCTTCATTTATACTGGCCCCATTTACAAAGTAGAGCGTATCTAGGGCCATCTTGGCCCTTTTGTAATACATGTTGTTCTTTTCCATTTTTCAGCTATGGTCAGTTATAATGTGATTATTGGAGACACAGTCACGAGGCTTATTATTCGTATTGGTGGAAACCGTAAGTAGGATTAGATATGAGCTGCACTCTGGGAAAATGGGTCTTAATGCATATGCATCCCACATAAGCCTGTGCAGTCCACACAGGCTAATAAGGGACAACACCTTCCACTGTTATAGTAAGTTTTCTTCAAAGAATTCACTTTTGAGCAAAAATCCAGTTAAGGGTGATAATTTCGTCTCTATTTAGCCTGTGCAGACTGCACAGGCTAATCTGGGACAACACTTTACACACATGCATTAAGCCCTGTTTTCCCAGAGCGTGGCTCATTTTAAGTTCAGACAGCTATGACACACTGGTTTCTATTATCCTGTGGTGTATGTGGTCAGTTTTACAAGTGAAGGGATTTGTATTTGGGATATGTAACAGTCCAAGATAAATCCAGAGTGGCCAAGGGTTGACAAATAATGTTTGATTTATTTTTCTTTATTGGCCCATGAACAAGGATTTGGAGTTCTTAGGTCCTGGAACTACAGTAGTCAATTTGCTAGAACTACATCAGAGTTGGCAGAGTTGTTTATTGTTTGATAAACAATGATTGTTGTTTATTGATTGATAACACTTATTGTTGTTTATTGATTGATAACAATTATTGTTGTTTATTTGTTGATAAACAATGATTTTTTGTTGTTAATAAGTTAATAAACAAATGTTGTTGTTTATTAGTTGATAAGACCGATTGTTGTTTATTATTTAATAAACAGATATTGTTGTTTATTGGTTTATAAACAGTGATCATTGTTTATCGGTTGTAAAATAAATATTGTTTTTTAATGTTTTATACAAAATATTGTTTTTTATTTGTTTATAAGCAATTATTGTTGTTTTAATATTAGTTTATAAACAATTATTGTTTCTTATTGGTTTATAAACAACACATTTTGTTTGTTGGTTGACAAACCATTGTTGTTGTTTATTGGTTGATCAACCATTGTTGTTGTTTATTGGTTGATCAACCATTGTCGTTATTGGTTGATCAACCATTGTTGTTGGTTATTGGTTGATCAACCATTGTTGTTGTTTATTGGTTGATCAACCATTGTTGTTGTTTATTGGTTGATCATCCATTGTTGTTCTTCATTGGCTGATCAACCATTGTTGTTTATTGGTTGATCAACCATTGTTGTTGTTTATTGGTTGATCAACCATTGTTGTTGTTTATTGGTTGATAAACAATGATTGTTGTTAATTGGTTGATTATGCATTGGTAACTAATCACTTGAATGTGCAACTTCAATATTACATTGTATTTCAGATATCGCTGGGACCATACTCGGAACTCGTCAGTTCATCATTTTCCTCTGCACGCTTTTTATAACTCTACCATTATCTCTGTATAGGAACATAGCCAAACTGAGTAAGGTATGTGTAGAAATTCCATACCCATTTTCTCTAAATGAAACATAGCTGGTATTTCTGTATAAGAACATAGCCAAACTGAGCTTGAGTAACATAGCCAAACTGACCAAGGTATGTTTAGACAACATACTCCAATTATCCCTGTAAAAAAACAAATCTACTTGATACAAAATCTTGTGCAAAATGTATGAACCGAGACCACATAAGTTCAATTTTATCCATTATTTTAAGGTCCTGTATTTCTAAACAAAATCCACATAATCTTAAAATATATGATGAAATATTTTGTTTATAATTAAACAATATGTGATGAGATGTTCTTAATTAAAAAACAACTTAATGAAGTTCTGCTTTTATTTCAGTGGGCGTTTGTAGCGGTCGTTCTGGTTGGAGTTATTTTACTATTCATCATTATACGACTAGGAACATTTGCACATAACATGTGAGTAACCTTGTGGGAGGGAGTATACACCTGGAGACTTTTCTAACACAACACTTTTCAAACTTGAGTATCTCAGTTATTTGTTAAGATTTTGATTAAAAAAAATTAATTGGATCATTTGACTACATTCTTAGCAAGCTCACGATAAAATCATTCATCCCTGACGATCAGACGCTTAAGCACATAGGGTATGTAGGGTTTCATCTTTTTGCACTTGGAAATAGTGAAACGCAATATTATTCTAAATTTATTCAATTTCATCATTTTAGATTGGTTCCGTCATCATGATAACATAAAACTAGTTTTTAGCTCGGCTGAGGTATTGTCATAGCCAGCTCGTCTGCTTCGTCCGAAAACTTTAACATTGGCCATAACTTTTGCAATATTGAAGATAGCAACTTGATATTTGGCATACATGTGTATCTCATGGAGCTGCACATTTTGAGTGGTGAAAGGTNTTTTTTTTTTTTTTTTTTTTTTTATTCAAAACTGCACCCACAGCCGAGCGTTGGCACCCACTCTGCGGTGCTCTTGTTAAAATGTATGGCTCATATGAATATTCAGGAGCGCGACCGCACATTTTGGCAAATGTGTGATCATTATACATTCAAGGGTAATTTTGCAAAAATACTTAAAAATATAATCTGCTCTCTGGGCTTACCAGGCTCCATGCAAGTGCATAAAGTATTGTCACAGATTAGCCAGTCCACTCCGCACAGGCTTATCAGGGACAGGTTTGTCCGCTTTTATGGAATTGTTCGTGCAGTAGAAGTTTCTTCTTAAGGAAAATACATCCAAGGTGGAAAGTGTTGTTCCTGTAAGCATGTGGGAATGCCACAGTCTTATCTGGGACGATATTCTACGCATATGCATTAAGCCCAGTTTTCCCAGAGCTGTTAGTTTTATAAGAGCTCAAAACATTACACTACTAGAGTATATTGTCTGAAATGTTTATGTAGTTTCAAGCAAGAAAAATGGGTATCTTATCACAACTTATATTGACTCATATGTGTCGTGTTCTGAAAAAACTGGGCATAATGCTTGTGCGTAAATTGTCATCCCAGATTAGCCTGTGCAGTCCTCACAGGCTAATCAGGGAAGACAATTTCGGCTTTTATAACATTTTTCGTTTAAAAGAAGTCTCTTCTTAGCAAAAATCCAATTAAGGCGGAAAGTGTTGTCCCTGATAAGCCTGTGCAGACTGCACAGGCTAATCTGGGACGACGCTTTACGCACATGCATTATGCCAAATTTTCTCAGAACACGACTTATATTCCAGATATTGAATGTATTTTCAAAGAGATGTTTAATATTTTCAGTCCTCATACTAGTGATGCATGGAACTTTGCCGATTATAATATCACCCAAGCTATTGGCATCATGGCATTCGGTAAGACATTCTTGTTTGAAGNACTTCTACTTCTACTACTACTACTACTTCTACTACTCCTACTAATCCTACTACTACTACTACTACTACTACTACTACTACTACTTCTTGCACACAGGGATATCGGGCGTAATCAATACAAAAACCTGGGTAAATCCTTATCGTTTATGTGATAGTTGGTAATAAATATAAGTCGAAGATTGTGGGAGAAAGTTGTTTTTCCAATCCGCGCGTCGTTCATCATGTTACATCATGTTACGGATGTGTCAATAACCGCAAACATGCTAGAGTGATGATTACGCTCGTACGAAGTGACACGGACTCGTGAAATAGGGCTATAAGACGCACGCATGTGCTGTCACTGATTTACTGCATCACGTCTTTGTAATTGGTAAGTGCAACATTTAATAAAATATATTATATATTAAATAGTGTTACGACTAATCTATTTTTAGTATATATTACATTTCAATTACATGTGTTTTAACTTCTGCACATTTATATTATGCATCTGTTCAGTCACGTGAGGACAATTAAATTGTTATAATAAAATTAATTTAGGACTTGGTGAATATTTAATGAATTTTAATTGTTTTATGACTATTCAAAACTGAAAAAAAACCACTCTTACATTAGTTTACTTCCCTTCTTTGTTGAGAGGTAAATAAATTTTGTTTTTATGTTTTGACTTTTCGGAGACGCCATGTCTGTAACAGTAGCGATCTTTCTTCCTTGCGTCTGCATTGCGTCCAATGTGCAGGCAAACGTGAAAGGTAATTGTGCTTTGTTTTTCTTTAAATAACATAAAAAAAATCTTAATTGTTTGGTTTGGATGTAGTTTCTACCGTAAATCGGAGAAGTGTTTGAAATTATGATCAATTCCAAACTGTTCATAAAGACGATTGTTTAATTGCGATGTATGATCAATGTCCTACAATATATGTTCCAGTCTGCGGTCTGAAGCCGGATGGCGGACCCTGCAAAGCTTTAGCTCACATGTGGTACCACGTAAACGGCGTGTGTAAGGAGTTTGACTATGGCGGTTGCCAAGGGAACCGCAACAGATTCAACACGCGGGAAGAATGCGAGCAGAAGTGCATAGTTTGTAATCTGCCCCCAGTAAGTGGGAACTGCGACGCGGTGGTTCACCGGTGGTACTACGACAATGGCGTCTGCAAGAAGTTTGTATACGGCGGTTGTGATGGCAACGGCAACAGGTTCGAATCGCGAGATGCTTGCCAACGTACATGCACGATAAAACGACAGTAAATGTTATTGTTGATACATGCATGCATTACCATCACGAATTATAATCTGTGAACTAATAAAGCAACTTAATTAATACTATAACATATATGTAATGTAATGTTTTCTGTATAGTGATACGAGATTGCTTAGACTATGATTTTGAAATCATCTGTGAAGTGTGAACAAATTTAATTATTATTAATTTAGCAAGGTAACACTTATTCTCTCAAATCAAGATAATATTCAAAGGTTTTCCCTCATGAACTATTTCCGAAAGTTCGATAATAACTGCAATCATTATCGTGTGTGTTAATGTGGACGTGTGCTTCTGCACATGTATGCATGCGCGTGAATGTGTGTGTAATTGCGAATATTGGAGGTAGTTGTAAACATTTTATAATATAAAAAGTAGTAAAATAGTGTTCGCCCAACCGTATTACAGACGAAACGTGAAAGCGTTTACCAATACATTTTGACATAGAACGTTTGGTGTAATCAGGAGCAATGAGCTTTCCGTAAGACACTTTAAACGAAACTTAACGAGCGATTAAGGTGATAGTTGTTCAGCTCGGTTGTTATTTTTCAATCAAATATGTGTGGTTACCATGTCTCAACAAGAGGGTTTAGCTTGTGTGTTCTTATGTTCTTGTGTGTTGGTTTTCATGTTTGGTGCGCATGTGAACCATGACAGACACACATTTGAAGAATCGTCCAGGAAACCCAAAGACGGACGTCAATCGTTATGTAAGTCATTTAATTCAAAAGAATTAAACAAAGAATCGAAACAATATAAAAAAATATAAGTAAGCGTCATTACTGTGGGCCGCATAACAGCAATATTTCTTGCTAAAAGGTTTCTGAGTATCATGACGAATAAATCATTCAATGAAGTAAACAAGGCGCGCTGATTGGGGCCAAAACGTTACGATATATATTTCATAGCAATACAACAACACATGTCACAACAATATGAACTACATAGCATAATGAGCAAAACGCGAATACCATATGCACACAAACTGACAATAAAACCACGACAAACATCATTACCACAATAACATACAAAACAACAAAAATATCATAACAACATTATAAACAACACGATTAATACTATACAGCAAACGTTTATCAATACACCCACCACAAAATAAGCAAACACCACATAAACAAAAAACAAACAATACAGCATTATTGGCTACTACATGTGCGTCAACAACAACAACAACAGGAACAGAAACAGCAACAGTAACAGAAACATCAACAGCAACAGCAACAACAACTGCTTCTTCTACTGCTGCTGCTGCTACTACTACTACTACTACTACTACTTCTACTACTACTACTACTACTACTACTACTACTACTACTACTACTACTACTACTGCTACTACTACTACTACTACTACTACTACTACTACTACTACTACTACTACTACTACTACTACTACTACTACTACTACTACTACTACTACTACTACTACTACTACTACTACTACTACTAC
>VMBQ01001762.1:49472-84977 GCA_007657795.1 Dreissena rostriformis
TCCAAGCTATTGGCATCATGGCATTCAGTAAGACATTCTTGTGTGTAGATTATAATATCACCTAAGCTATTGGCATCATGGCATTCGGTAAGACATTCTTGTTTGTAGATTATAATATCACCCAATCACCTAAGCTATTGGCATCATGGCATTCGGTAAGACATTCTTGTTTGAAGATTATAATATCACCCAAGCTATTGGCATCATGGCATTCGGTAAGACATTCTTGTTTGAAGATTATAATATCACCCA
Organism: Dreissena rostriformis; assembly: GCA_007657795.1. Lineage (NCBI taxonomy): Eukaryota > Metazoa > Mollusca > Bivalvia > Myida > Dreissenidae > Dreissena > Dreissena rostriformis. The sequence goes on from VMBQ01001762.1 coordinate 49,725, forward strand.
AGCTATTGGCATCATGGCATTCGGTAAGACATTCTTGTGTGTAGTTTATAAAAAGTAAGATTGTTGTTGTATTATCTATACCAATTGTTTCTCACAAGAAAGCATTCAAGATTGTGAACATCTTTGTCAAGGCGTTCCTCCTTGAAGGTCAAGGTCACACTTAGAGGGAGAAAGGTCAACTTTGGACCAAACTATAGCTTGTTTGGGCTGTAATTTTATCATTCATCATGCAATTTAAAATAACTCACCATAAATTACCACTTTGGTGTAAATATTTGAATTTTGAAAAACAAACTTTTTGACTTGAGTATAGAAACAAAATCTGTCAATATGTGCAATATATTGCCTTTTGTTATTGTGAATTCTTACATCTTTGCTGTTCTTTTGAATGAATATGTGTTTAAATTTCATTAAAATAATATTAGTTTTGTTTATCAAACACCGTGGAAATTGTTCCTGATTTAAGGAACAAATTAGAAAGGTAACCAATAACACATAACTGTTGTAACATTTGGCTAATTCTCTTCAAACTTTGCCGTAAAGTCTCTAGAACAATATTGATTAGAAAAATAACAATTCTGGATGAATAATTATGTAAACATCGCTACTACAGTTCCAGAACCTTAAGTTGAACAACATGTCTCAGTTTTCTTTTAAATTGAGTAAAGAAAGAAGCCTCGCTCAGGAAAAACTAAGCAAAATGCATCAGTGCGTAAAGTGTTGTCCCAGATTAGCCTGACCCAGTTTTCCCAGAAATGGAGGCTTCAAAACTTAAATCTAGTAAGAAAGGTTTAAAAAGTTAATTTTATTTTCTAAGGGACTACATAGGGTAAAAATGAGATCTGAGCCGTAAATGGTCAGGTTGAATAACACGTCTCATTTTGGTCTTGTTTCCAGCCTTCATGTGTCACCACATAAAAGCAGAAATAAGCCTGTGCCGACTAAGGCTAATCCGGTATGACACTTTACGCCCATGCATTAAGTATTTCGTCTTGTTTTCAGCATACATGTGTCTCCACATAAAAGCGGAAAGTGTCGTCCCTGATTAGCCTGTGCAGACTGCACAGGCTCATCTGGGACAACACTTTACGCACATTCCTGTTTGCAGCCTACATGTGTCACCACAGCATGTTTCTCATCCATGCCTCCCTGGAGAACCCCACGAAGGAGCGCTGGAACTTTGTGACTCACATCAGCGTCGTCTTGTGTATGGTCTTCATGCTGGTGTTTGGTATCCTTGGTTACGTCTCCTTCACTGGGTACACTCAAGGTAAGGATTATGCAAAAGAGCGCAACCATGGTAAGGACTTACGCTGTCCACTTTAACATCTCGAAGGTTTTGAGGTCTTATTAGCGGAGGGCATAGCTCCTGACCTGTCAATGCGAATGCGCAGTTTAGGCTGGTGTTACGCTGGCCGCATATGACGTAAGGTCCATTTTTGCATGACGTAGCTCTTATAGTATTGCAGTTGTTAGCTTACTTATATTGTCAAGTATGTGCACTATGAACCAGTTAACCAGCTTACCCAGTGTGGGTCGCTTAACTAATTGCTTTGATATGACTGAAATACTGTTGAAAACGGAGAAAAAAAATCCACACAAACACAAACAAACAAACATTAACTTCAATACACTTTAACTAATAAATAGAGATATAATTTTTGAAAGTGTGGAGCATTTAATACATTACTTATCATATGAGCCTCGTTCTGGGAAAACTTGGCTTAACCCTTTGAGCGCTGGAACCGGATTTTGAAGGCCTTTGCAAACAGTTTGGATCCAGATGAGATGCCACAGAACGTGGCGTCTCATCAGGATCCAAACTGTTTGCTATTCTGATAGTGGTCTTAGAAAAAAAATCAAAGAAAATGCTAATTTTAGAAATTCAGCAGATGACATTTAAGCAGACGACAAATTTCCCAGCATGCAAAGGGTTAATGCATGTGTGTTAAGTGTCATCCCAGATTAGCCTGTGCAGTCCGCACTTATTGCTTTAATGAAATTTTTAGTTAAAAGGAGGTCTCTCTTTTAAAAATCCATTGTATGCGGAAAGTGTCATACCTGATTACACTGTGCGCACTACACAGGCTAATCTGGGACGACTCTTTACGCACATGCATTAAGCCCCTTTTTTCCAGAATGATGCTCACATTAACTTATGATGGTATCTGTACTTGTCAGGTGATCTCCTGGAAAACTATTGTGAGACGGATGATCTGATGAATGTGGCCAGGCTTCTATTCGCTGTCACCATAATGCTGACTTACCCAGTAGAGTGCTTTGTAACCCGTGAGGTGAGACATTACTTTCATATTTTATACGTAGTCGCATGAGGAACCAAGATGAAACAAATACTAACAGATAAAACCTTATAACATGAATATGCATTACTTTACATTAATATATTATAATATTTGTGTAGACAAATAATTTTACAACTATGCTAGTGTTTCATATATGTAATATATGTTATATAGTTTCATTGTTTTATTATTATCAGGTTTCCTTTTTATTGCTTATTACATTATTTTGAGGTCTTGAGTTTTCAAATAATTCAGATAAAAAAAACAATTTAGGCTGCAAAACTTACTGAGATCTTAGAATAGAAATAAGCCTCACTCTGGGACAATTGGGCTTAATGCATGTGTAAAAAGTGTCATCCCAAGATAGCCTGTGCAGTATTCACAGGATAATCAGGGACGACAATTTCGCCCTTGTCTAGATTTCCATATAAAACAGTCTTCCTTTAAACAGAAAATCCAGTTAAGGCGGAAAGTGTTGTCCCTGATTAAGCTGTGCAAACTAGGACACTTCATGTACATGTATTAAACCCCTGTTTTCCCCGAGCGCGGCTCAAATAGAAGATGAATTAAGAAAATAGTAATTTTATTGAAGAGAAACATACACTACAATTATGCCTTAACTACAAACCACATTCCTGTTGCTAGGTGATAGAGAATACGTTTTTCCCGACCCACGAGGACCGACCGTTGTGGCGCCACCTGGTGATTACCATGCTTGTCTCCCTTATTGCGTGTGCAATCTCAATGGCCACTGACTGCCTGGGCATCGTGCTGGAACTCAACGTAAGTAATGTCATTATTACCTGCCTCATTATTACATTTGAGGGTTTTTACGGTAAATGTTGCCTAATCTGGGAAAACTGGGCTTAATGCACGTGCCTAAAGTGTCATTCCAGATTAGTCTGTGCAGTCCACACAGGCTAATCAGGGACGACAGTTTCAGTTTAATTGATTTTTTCGTTAGAAGGAAGTCTCTCCTTAGCGAAAATCCAGTTTACTATAGTAATATATATTATAGGTGGAAAGTGTAGTCCCTGATTAGCCTATGCAGACTGCACAGGCTAATTTGGGACTTAACTTAACGCACATGCATTAAGCCCCGTTTTTCCAGAGCAAGACACATTTTATTCTATCCTGTATTTTCCAGGGAGTCATTGGAGCCGCCCCGCTAGCGTTCATCATCCCACCGCTGTGCGTCATGAAACTACGCCAGGAACCGATCTTCTCCAAGGACAACATCATCCCCATTGCCATAGCAACCTTCGGCTCTCTCGTTGCTAGCGTGGGCTTCGTTATGGCCATTGTGAATTTCGAGGAGGGGCACCAGTGTAGCCACGGTCAGGAACCGGCCTACTGCCTCTCACCAGACCCAGCGATAGTTAATCTGACAATCAACAACTCATTTACACAGCCCACCACACCGTTTGCATAGGAAATAGCTTGGATATTAACATTTGTGAAATAAGTTTTGTATTTTTAAAATTATATTGGAAAATTTAAGGTTAATATTTATTTCAAGGATGACCTCTTAACGGATTGCTTTGTATTTTAATATTATATTTGAAAACTTAAACTTAATATTATTTTAAGTATGGCCTCTTTAACTGGTTGCTATAGAAATGTGTTTATTTCATTGAATTTGTGGAAGATTGAAAATTTGAAAATGACGAATAATTTTCTTATGAACAGACTAAATTGCTGTATTGTCCAGCTTGAAGTGATGGAATTGGATATATATGGCTCGCCAATATTAACCTGGCTTTGAACTTTATGCGTAAATGAATTAAAGGGATTTTTTTTTTTTTTTAAATGTTTTCAAATATGTTGATAGTCTTAACTTATTATAAAAGCAAGAAAAAAGTTTAATTAAAAGTATTGCCATCCCTTGGAGTCAATTCCGTGTCCTCTGGAAGTCAACGTTCTGTAACCACTGCGCCACACAGTCTTTGGTGTTGGTGGCGAACCACTTTAGTAATGGTCGATGTATTTTCCAAATTAATGAGGAAAAGCGTTAGAAACGCTTTATTATTTTACCTATTTGAATGATGATTATCTGTTAATGAACAAATATTTTGAACATTCAGTCAAAGCGTTATTTCGCTCGTTTGAAGATAATACATACATTCTTTTTGGAATATATGACCATTATTTTGAAAATCATTTAACCAAACAGGAAACAATAAAAGTGTCAAATTTATGCTAATGGAGATCACATTGCAGGGTTAATGTAGTCAAACTATAATAATTGTTTGTACCACTAATGGTATAAAAGCAATTTCAAAGCATGTCTACATTTATTAATCAAGCCGTTAAGTTTAAATACCACAATTGATATTTATAAGCAAAATATATCTGATCTATACAATCTATATCCATTTTTTATTTGTAAGTCGAGTTGCACTCTGTCAAATTTGGAGGTACGTAGTGTAGGCCATTTTTTTAGGACATATTTTGGATATATTTTGTAATAAGATGACACACTTGTTAACAATGGGGTATTTGTTGAGTCATATTTGTTTTATTGTTTTAACCTTGTTCTGGGAAAATTGGGATTAATGCATGATCGTAGAATGTCATCCCAGATTAGCCGGTTGACTTGGGTTGAGTCCACACTGGCTTATCACGGAAGACACTTTCCACCTAAAGTGGATTTTTGTTAAACAAAAAAAATCCACTTTAGGTGGAAAGTGTCTTCCCTGATTAGCCTGTGCGGACTGAACAAGCTAATTATGATGGATGACATTTTGCAAACATTATTAAGCCCGGTTTTCCCATATCGAGTCTCATTTTATAAAGAATAATTATACGGGGTATGTTGTTTTGTTGTGCAATATGTGTTGGTTATTTGCTGACACTGAATAAACTTGGTTTGTTCTATGTTGTAAATCTGTCATTGATATTTGCTTTTATTTGGATGCTGTTTATTGTACATTATGCTATAGAAGTCAATATTTCTATTTTCTGGTGGAATATATAATATATTAAGTCTGCACAGGCTAATCAGCGACGACACCTTCGGCTTTAATGATATTTTTTGTTTAAAGAAGGTCTCTTCTAAACAATAATCCAGCGTTGGCGGAAAGTGTTGTCCCTGATTAGCCTGTGTGGACCGCACAGACTAATCTGGGATGACACTTTACACACATGCATTAAGCTACATTTTTTTCCAGAGCACGGCTTATAATAAAGAATATTGTTACTTGTTGACCTTTCAGCAGTTGTGAAAAATGTTTTTGAATTAATTATTAAAACTTATTATTATTATTAATAATTTATTACTTATTATAATAAGTAAAGACTTTGCTATTTGATATTTTATAATTCTCTCTTAGTATTTTAAACCCGAATATTATATTTTTGTATTTTAAGTAATCTATTTTTCTTATTACTTTTTGTAGGTTTTTTTGTTACTGTTGTCAATGATGTCTTGTTAAGTGTTGTTAGTGTAATATTGTTCAAATTCAGTTTGGAATTATCCCTGTTAATGACAACTTTACTATTTAAAATCCCCCTTACATAAGGAATGGTTAGTATAAGTCATGTACTTGTTATATTTAGAAATAAATTTATTGAGAAAACTTTATATTTCTTTGCTTCTACTATTTTTGTACTTCGTAGTAATGTTCCCTGACTGAAGTTACCATCTCTATGCACTATTCCACGTATGACCCATCCATAGTGCAGGCGCCAAAAATTATAACTCCAGCTGTATAATTTACGGAGTTATTCTCCGTAATAAACTTTCCTTGTCCGGTAATTTTGTCCTCTATATAGATAAGCAAAGTTTCGTGGTCTAATTAGTGGACAGGGTGGCTCCTGACCAGACTGCTTGGTTGCGCATACAGCATATGCCCCATTTTTGAATGACACGGATTACATAGAAGTTGTAAGTCAGAGTAAAGGTTCGCTAAAAATATAACCGTAGATTAATTATTTTAAGATTTATTCTGCTTATGCTTTTTTCAACATATGGCCACGTTTGTATTTCCTATATTTTTATCAGCTCTTACAAATACCAACTCAAAAATAAGTATTTATAATGTCTTTATCTGTCTGGAAAGGCTGTGTGTGGTAATTTGCGCCATAATAGCTATGCTTATTACTAGTTATGCTAATAATACTCTTTAACATTTACTATATACTAGATTCGCATTTAACTACACGAGTTTGAGTTACAGGTGGTTCGAGCTTGATAAAAATAAGACATTAAGCTTGATATAGCTTTTAATGGTTTCACTCTGCGTACTTTAGTTCATACGATAGTGTCCACACCGTATCTTCGTTATCAAGTTTCAACAAATATGACTAGAAATGTTCACCATGTGGAGGTGGCGTGTCGCGTGTAAGACCCATGTCCCCAGCTCTAAAGTCAAGGTCACACTTTAGGTACCAATTTCAAATTATGCCATTTTTCAGAGTTTCTTTACTGAAAATTCTTCATATATCAGGCAATTTAAAAATAACTTCGACAAATGGCTCCAACATGTATACGGCGTGACGCTTGTTAGACGTGTGTCACAGGCTCGAAGGTCGAGTTCACAATCTGAGGTCAAACATCATAGAACAGTTGGTTTTTGAAGAATTATCATTATTCTTCGAGCAGTTTAAATACAACCACAAATTGACAGCATGTGAAGATGGTATGCGTAGGCAAGACCTTTGTCCGTTGATCAACGGTTAATGGTACACTTTTTGAGGCCTATGGTCAAATTTGGGCATCGTGCAACTTCTCCAGACAAATACTTCGTTATTTAGTATGCAATTTTGTTTACAATGTGGAGCCAGCGTTTTAGGTACAACACCCGTGTCCCTGCCTCAACGGTACAAGGTCGCATAACTAGTTCAATGCTCGAAGATGAACGATTGTTCATATAAAAACTAAATCATTAATTTTAATCATTCACAATTATTTGCCACTANCGTCATTTTGATAGTAGACTGTGAGCGATTATCGCTCATTGCACAAAATACCGGCAAACTACCGGCGAGGATCTGCGATATGTTTGATGAAACACATTAAAACAAATATCGCAATCGCAGGAATAAGATCGGCAATCGGCGATCGGCGATGATATCGCATCGCAAATTTTGATGAAACGGGGCTCCGTTTTGCAATATATTGCGATAAAGTAACCCCGATTGCAATATATTGCGATAAACTTAAACCGGTATTGCAATATATTGCGATAAACTAAAAACCCGTATTGCAATATATTGCGATCAACTAAAACCCGTATTACAATACATTGCGATAAACTAAAACCCGTATTGCAATATGTTGCGATAAACTAAACCCGTATTTCCATATATTGCGATAAAGTAAACCTGTAATGCAAAAGTAAACCCGTATCGCAATACATCATAGATATAATAAAAACAATACAAAAAGTACAGGAACACTGATAGTTTACAGCTTGAATATGTATTAGTTGTCAGCAATCTTAACAGCGCAACACTCGCGTTTGTGAATACCTATGCACATGTATTGATGAATGGCATTTCATTGAAGACAGATTTTCATATATCGCAGGAATGTTTCTGAAATGACGATTCTAGATTTATTAGTACATGGCATAACATATAAATTGCCATAGCTTTGATGAATTGTGAACATTTATACTTTATTTTCAAATTAAAATACATTTTGGTAATGATGCTTCGATGTGCCGCAAAAAAGTCATCGGGATCTTCTAATCTTTTTGCAGACGTCGCCTTTACTGGTGTTAGTCGTCTTCAAACTTTTTTTCAATTAACATCCTTTTCATGTTCAAAAATATGTTTGCAGGACAAACGTGTGATAACATTTACAAAAACACTCTTGAGTGCGATAAATGGGCGCGAAACAGCGTGTGCTCGCTTAACTCTGATTTTATGTTTTCCATGTGCTGGAAATCCTGTACAAGGTGCGATGGAGAACAAGGTATTTCATGTTTTTATCTACGTTGTTGTTATATTTTCGAATAGCCATGGCATCGCTGGCTTTTGCTTCCTATAATGATCCTGAAAGGACATTTATATTGATATGTGATATCGTATCCTGACAAGTGAAGTCACGTTTAAATGTGTCTGCAGTTTAATTGTTCTAATATGGATTTATTCTGAGANTACATAAATCCTCTTGATAAATGTAATTGTTTTTATTTAATTGTTCGCAAAAATTTTGACACTCTTTGTTTCAGCATGTTTAACCTGGAGTTTAATTGCCGCTTTGTTCATCACAAACCGAGTATATCAGATGCTTCCTTGTAGCATTTTTGTCATGTAACCAACACACTGCCTTGTAAAGAAAAGGTTCCACAAACTGCTTCTGATCTAACAATTTGATTTCTTCTGGAGCGTAAAAGAGGTCATCCAATTTAGGATTATTCTCTATAATTCGTCTTCTCAAAATACCCATCGCCTAATGAACTACAGTTTCATCTGTGTCGTCCTCTGACTCTGGTAGTTCATCGTATGAACACTCATTGTCGTCTTGAATGACCTGTTCCATCTCCTTTGACTTAGTAACAGCATCATTTATAGTCAAACTAGAAGAACAAACTAGGTCAGGCTTACCATGCTGATGAATAAAGGATACCTCTGGCCATAATTTTTCAAATAACTTTTTCAAATTGGAACTTTTATAAGAGTTTGCATCATTTGAACATCCTTCTGATTCAGCAATTTCAACAAAACGTTTTTTCAATGTAGGAAAGAAGAACACCTTTTTATCAACAACAATATAATGCTCAAATTCATTTTTAATAATCTCATCAATGATTGTGTATGAAATTGTTTGGTTTTCAGAAGTGGCCTTATTGAGTGTCAGCCCGGAAAATGCATAGGTATTACACTGGTAGTATTAAGTCAAATAACCTTTTTTCTATTATCGAGCCTCAATGGCTACAAGATCACCATTTGGAACACTTGCCAATCTGTCAATAATGCCTACATCATTTATTGCAGTAGCAATATCTAACACTTTCTGATATATAGAGTAAGAGTCTGAAGATATAGAAGTTTCAACTAGGCGAAACAAAACAAAAAATTGTGTGTTTCGGGTAACCCGACCCTACCTACGATTTTGGTCCCGACACTACTTTTTTTTCGTCTTGTACAAAAAAAAAGATCTCGGAAAAAATAGTGCCCGAAAATATCCGCGCATTTGCCCCTTCCGCTTTCGTTATCAATCATCCGATTTTACGCCCGGCAATTATCGNTCAACAACAATAGAATGCCCAAACTCATTTTTTATTTTCTCATCTATGATTGTGTATGAAATTGTTTTGTTTTCAGAAGTGGCCTTTTTGGGTGTCAGCTCGGAAAATGCATAGGTATTACACAGGTAATATTTAGTCAAACAACCTTTTTTTCTATGATATCGAGCCTCAATGGCTTCAAGATCACCATTTGGAACACTTGCAAATCTGTCAATAATGGCTACATCATTTATTGCAGTAGCAATATCTAACACTTTGCGATGTATAGAGTTAGAGTCTGAAGATATGGAAGTTTCAACTAGCGACCAACTACTGCTAAAACCTCTTGATGTATTGTCTCTATGACGGCTGCACTTTTCGCCACAAATAAAGCACTGTGATTTCCAGTCAAAGTTCTCAGAAGTGGACCTCGTCTTAAAAGGTGTTCTTGTGTTTTCCTTGCCATCCATTGTTGAGTCATCTTAGGACCATCTGGGCCTGAAAAACAGAAATATGTATGAAATCCTTTGCAGAACAAGAGATGTGTTTGTCAGAAACACAATGCCCCCTAATGAGCCGCTTTGATTTTATTCTTTTACCTTTGACCTTGAAGGATGACCTTGACCTTTTACCACTCAAAATGTGCAGCTTCATGGGATACACATGCATGCCAAATATGAAGTTGCTATCTTCAATATTGCAAAAGTTATGAGCAAGGTTAAAGTTTTAAGACAGACAGAATGACGGACAGACAGAATGACACACAGGCCAAAAACAATATACCCCTTTTTTAAAGGGGGCATAAAAATAGAGAATTTGAAATGAAATAAATTTTCTACTTCCAATGATCATGTTTGAGAGATATCATACTATGATATTTATGAATATTATTATCATTATCATTGTCATACCAGACAAGGATCACCATATGGTTGTCATATATGTCTTCAATACTCTCCTCTGCTTCATATTTCTGAATTAAAAAAAAATCATCTTTGTTATTTTAAATGTCTTTTAATAATAATTATTACTTGCCTGTGTTCTCATTTTAAGTCAATTTATATCTAAATATTTAGTATACACAAAACTATTTAATAACTGACTGTAATAATGGATCAACAGAATTACAATTAACNATTTAGCTTTTAGCTCATGTGATCACATTTGAAGGAATATATTCAGACAGATTTCCGCAAATAACATTTAAAACTAGGGCGTACTTTCCATTTGAGCGTAAAACGCATATTGGGAGAAATTGTCAAGATTGCGTTTAAATTATACAGCTCTGGCCTTTTATCACTATACTCATTAAATGACGTCATAGTATGTGTTTTACTTGACAATTCATTTAAAGTTTCACGTCAAGGATAAAAGGTATGTATCGTATTGAATATTAAACCCACTAAAGGTAGATTATTAACTAACGGCTCGCGCACACATGTCGTGAATCTCTCTCACTCTGCTTCTCTCCTCTGTGTCTGTCTCTGTCAGTGTCTGTCTGTCTGTCTGTCTGTCCGTACATACCAGAGCTACAGTAGGGGGTTCTTTTTGTCCGGTTTCCTGTACAACTTGACACAATGAGGTTCATTCCGTAAAAAAAGCTCTAACATAATTACGATAACTGATAATAAATATGAGCTCGCTTGTTGGTCAGCAAATGTTCTAGTTATTTTTCGTGTCCAATGTTTCAAATTGATAATGTATTCATGTAATAACTGATGAAACTATGATTTCAAAATATGTGAGCCGGCTGAAGTCCAAACATCTTGAAAATGTATACATGATCAGCTTTCATGCGTAAGAATTTGGCAAGGATACAACCATATTTATTAATTAATATGTATTATATATTTTATTAATCATTTTTATTCCGAAAATGTCCAGCAATTTCATTTCATTAGTAAATCTAGCGCTGGAGTCCCTAAATAATGTCAGAATGTATAAACTTTCATAAGGTGTATTATCTATGACAGTCAATGGGGATTGAATAATTGAGGGAGTCCAGTGCAAGTGTTCAGGACATTATGTGTTTGTTTTCTACGTAAGAGTATCATTTACTCCACAATTATTTCAAACAGTAACCAAATAGTAAGTATGAAAAGTCTCAGTGCAAGGAACAAGCATGCAAAGCGCATAAATCAGCTGTAATAGTGAGCTTTTAAGTTTAGAAATGAACTGCACTCCTGTCATATCGCGACATCTTTGGCACTGCACCGGGTCATAGCATTTTTTCATCAACATGTTGAATGTAAAGTCGAATTTCTCCACCAATACGAATGTTTTAAGTAACCCTGGTGGATATGTTACTTGGGGGACATTGGTTGATATCATTTTATGTGCAAAAACGTATTCACTGGCATACCTTTAAAGAAATTTGTAACATCACATCAGCAGCCAATTGTGTAAACCTTGGTTAAAAATTACCACAGTAAATAATTAACCAAGGTTAAGATACCATGGTTAATTTTAAATTGTATAAAGCTTTTAACCACAAGGTAAGTTAACCATGGTAAATACTCATTTTTAACCGAAGTCATTTTTTCCATAATTCCGATTTTCTATTTCCGTAAACATTACCAAACGATATCTCGCGAAAACAACAACAATGGCGGACAGCGATTGTGACAGAAAAAAAATCGAAAATGATGAGTCCAATGGAGGTGGACGTTATTCGCGAATTTATGTTCGACCATATCCACGAACTGCAAGACTCCCACAGCAGCGGCGGCCCCGGAGCCGCGAGGAAAGTGCGTCTGCTGTGGGAGCAATTGATGGAAAAGGTCAACGCTGTCGGAAACGGTCCGCGGACAGTAAACCAAGTGAAGATGAAATGGAACAATATGGTATTCAATAAACGTTATGTAGCCTGCAGCTTAGCTTTATGTAACCTGGCAACGTAAAAATCAAGATGGCTGACAATAACAACAACAACAATACTTTCACAACAGCACGAGTTAAACTTTAAATGGAGAAATCTGTGAATTAAGACAATTTTAACTGGGAACATTTACCAACAATCTGTAAAGTAGCACTCTTTATTGATACGCATAGGTACATTTAAAATTACTGACGGAAAACGTGATCCTTTTACAGACACATGTCTGCCTTGCCAACAGGAAGTGTCTATTAGCAGTTGTAAACAAAGGAAATAAATGCTCACAATTGATTCTAGCCTGTATATGTAATTCTATTGACTGGTCAACAATAATTATAATGTGGTCAGGCTAGACTGGAAAACAATTGGATAAATGCATGAGTTAAAGCCGAGATGCTTTATTACAGGTATAGTTAAATTATATTAATTAATTAATTAATTAAAGATCGGGTTTCCGGGGGTGAAACATAATACTAGTGACCTTCCTTAGTCGAGACTTCCTAAATTTGACATCCCGGCTAGAGAAGGATACAGCTCTGTAGGGTTTTGTTGGTGACACAAGATGTCGTCATTGATGCAAATGAGGACCTTATCGAAGATTGATGGTACACATTTATTGGCGATATAGTCAAGAATATTTCTAACGAAGTCTCACTGGAACATCAATAAAACAATCAAATTGTCACCAATTACTTGGTCTAAATCGATGACTTTTTCTCGGAGGAATACACCACACACGCGGTACAAGAACAACAATTTACGTGTTTAACACACTGGTACCAGACATATTCGTTAACAGAAACCACGGACGGAATACTTTACATTGTAAACACATACATGTTTAAAGTGTTTGGTTATTTACCTTCCGGATTATCAAATTATATATCTATAGAACAAAACAAAACAGAACATAAGTTTATTTACGACTTGTACAAAACGTACATAATCATTACATAAATACATATATTACACACATAATATAAAGTCACAGTGGAAAAAGAAGCACATTCAATTGAACAATTACATAACTATAAGAGGATGAACTGATTTCTAATTATAAGAAATAGCAGTGCAATGAGAAAGTGCTTATTTAATATACAGAGCTAGGTTTTTCTGAACATTCTTACAATTAGCATTTAACTATTCAATGAATTTAATAACACTTGGATTAACATAATAGTATCGTTTGATATATTTTTGTCTAATATCATTATATCTAGGACATATAAGTATAAAATGATATTCGTCTTCCAAATGATGCATATCACAATATGTACAATAACGTTCATTTCTTTCAACTCTACACAATATGTACAATAACGTTCATTTCTTTCAACTCTATTTACACCATATCTACCAGTATGAATACGCATTGGATGAGAACACATTATTATTTTGCTAATAAAGAATCTTAGGTTACTAGGCAATATATCTAAATATTATTCATACTCAAAATTTACTTTAAGATTTACATACAAAGTTAACACACCATTATTATCCTTATCGACATGCCATAATTGTATGAAATTATCAATCAATCTCTATTTAAACACCAGTATACATAATTTACTATGGACACAAAGTGGATCATTCCAAAGAGGATTAAAACCGTACTGAAATAACAAATTTTTATTTAAACCTTAGTTAACCAATTGCTTTAACCATTATTACAATCAACTAGGCACATATTATACACTTCTTTGAGAATAATATTATCAGTTTAAAGTTAACGAAAAAAATATTCAATTATCTTAACATATCTGACTATATACAATGGATAACGTTCCAGTTCACCATATACAGCAGCATTTGTAGTTCTGATATTTACATATAGTAACCTTTTACAAAATTGTATGTGAACCCTTTCAATAACCTTAGATTTACCGTAGCCCCAAATCTCTGCCGCATAACATAAGGTAGATCCAACAAAAGAGTCAAACAATTGACAAAGTAGTTTTGGCTTCAATTTATATTTGTGACAATTAATCAACAAAACATTCAAAGCTTTAAGAGTTTTACCCATTAGTTGTTCTTGGTTGAGTGCAAAATTACCAGTTTAATTGAAAACTGTTCCTAAATAATTATAATTATTTACCACTTAAAGTGGGGAACAATTATATACAAAATTCTCTGAATGCAACAGTCCGCCTCTTTTTCCTAAAACAATAACTTTCGTTTTATCTACATTATCATCTAGACTCCATTTGGTACAATAACTATGTAATAAAAGTAAATCTTTTTTGTTAATCTCTTCAGGCGAACTACCAAGAATTACCATATCACCGGCAAATAACAACAATATCAAGATAATATCATTCAATTCTAAACCACAATTTATATCTTGTTGTACAAATAGCTCAAAGTCATCTTTAAACAGGAAAAATAAAATCGACGAGATGACCTCCCCTTGACGTAAGCCTACAGCATATTCGAAAAAATCGGAATAATGATTACATAGTTTAATGCATGATTTAACTTTATTATACATATCTTTAACAATGCGCACTAGTTTACCTCTTATACCATTTATTATATAATTTAGGCCACAGGCCATTTCTGTAAACGCTATCAAAGGCTTTTTTTTTAAATCCACAAAAACACAATACAAACGTCTATTATCATCAATATATTTCTGTACTATAGACCATATAACAAACAAAGCATCAATAGTAGATTTACCTTTTCTAAATCCAAATTAAGCGTCAGATAAAATACAATTTTCTTCACAATATGTATTAATTCGTTTATTCAAAGCTGTGAATATTTTAATGTTTTGATAAGCAACTAAAAAAAGTTATACCACGATAGTTGTTTACATTATTTTTATCTCCCTTTTTATGCAGAGGTATGATAACACCCTCACACCAATTTCTTGGAAAAACTCCGCTTTCTAATATTTTATTAAATATATCACATAAGTGAGAGGACAAAATATCAATAGATTCAATACAATACTCATTTAGCAGAAAATCAGTTCCATAGGCTTTCACTCGGTATTAACATTTTGAAATATATCGTTTCCTAGTTCGCAAAAGTGTTTTTTAAAAAAGAGTCCAGAGACAATTTAGGATTAACAACATGTTTGCGTTTAAAATATTTGCAAAACTCTTTTGGCTTGGGCAATCCCAACTTTTCAATTTCCTTAATTTGTTGTAATTTATAAAAATTTCGCTTTTTCTTAACTAAAAGCTTATATCTTTTTTTTAAAGTACATATTTGCTCTCTATGTGCAGATGATTTATAACGGTTGAAATTACACAATGCGTCAATGTACAACTGCCTTGAGCGTTCACAATCAAGGTCAAACCATGGCTTATCATCTACATTTTTGTTTGGTTAAACGAGACATTTTTAGTAATTGTAACATCCTTACAGAATAAAAGATTTGTAACATCATGTTTTATTGAGGTATCATCTTTCGCAATCATCTATACAATTTTCAATAACAGTGTTACAATGTAAACTAAAAGAAATAGGACAGTGATCACTCCACACATTTAACTCATGAACCATAAAGTCGCTCAGCTTTATTAAAAAATAAAAGGTTAAGTTAATAAATAATCTATAACGGACGACCCTAGCCTCGAGAAAAAGGTGTTATTACCAATGTGTAAAAAATGATATTTGTGTTTGTGCATGCTATATACCACCCTGTGGTTCACATGTGTATTCAAATGTAAACTCTCCGTTATTTGAATTTGATTTTTTTTTAACAAATAGCGTCCGAGGTACTTGTATACAGTCAACAAGGCGATATCATGTTAGTTGGTGATCTAAGTTCAAGAGTAGGTAAGCGGCCGGACATAATTGAAAATATTAATTTTGACCGTTATGTCCACATGCCTGTTAACGATGTTCCGCTCAAAATAATACCGGCTCGCTCATCTTGTGATAGTCATGTTAATCAATATGGTAACAAGTTGTTGTCACTTTGTAAAAAAAAAAGTTTGTTGATTGTTAATGGCAGATCAGGGCCGGGTCATTTTACATGTTGTAGATTATGTTATAGTAAGTTGCAATTTATTGTCATGTATCTCAAGTTTTAAAGTGAATGACCTTACTGAATTTTCAGATCACTGATCAATAGATTTAGTCCTTACATGTAGGTTTTCAGAACCGTATGCTACTAATATTGTATTAAATAAGTTCTCTTGGGAGGATGGTAAATCCGCCGATTTTGATATGCTACTCAATAGTAAAACTAATATGTTTGAAAATATTACTAACAATATAATCCTAGCACATGAAAATTTTAACACTTGTTTTCATCAATTGTGTGAACTGATACATGATGTCTCCTTTCAGGTACATGGACGTACTCTAAATTTAGATAGTGCAAAACCGCATAATATACGCAAATCTGTATGGTTCGACCAAAGCTGCAAAAGTCATAAAAAATCGTTCTATGACTGTAAACGCATATACAAAAACAGTCGATCAATTGCGAACATAACGGCATTTTTACAAGCCAGATCGATATATTGTAAAACAAAACTTATTGCTAAAAATAAAAACTATAGTAAAGAAAGTAAAACATTGTCATCCTTAAGTAAATCCAACTCAGAAATTTTCGAAATACATAAATAAATATATACTTAATAAAACGACTGGTACAAAAGACGTTGATATTGATGAATTAATAGATCATTTTAAGCAGTTATCTAACACTCCCCATTACAGTTCGCTCAATGTTGATGAATACGCATCAAGAAATGAAACACTTCATATTGATGACTTAGATCGCTCATTTACACTTCTAGAAATACAAAAAAAAAAACAATATCAAATCTAAAACGCAATAAAAGCGCCGATATGTCTAAAAATGTTGCAGACTTCTTTATTGACTGCAACGAGTTTATTTCTCCATATTTAGTTAATTTGTTTAATAACATATTCGATAAAGGTATTTATCCGGAAACTTGGTGTTATGGCGATATTGTCCCTTTTTCAAAAAAGGAGATAAACATGTTGCATCTTACTAGAGAGGTATTACATAAGTAAATATCTAAATAGCTAAAATATGTTCAACCACATTGCGCAATCGAATTAACTCTTGGTGCGAGAATGATAATATACTTAATACATCGCAATTCGCATTAAGAGATAAACGTAGCACGAATGATTGCATTTTTATTGTGCATACTATAAGAACATTATTAACAATAACTCGAAACTTTATTGCGTTTTTATTGATTATCAAAAGGCATTTGATACTGTTATACATGAGGCTTTATGTATTAAATTAGTCCAGACAGTAATAAGCTGTAAAATGTTAAATATGGCCAAGTCAATTTATCGGAATGTTAAATCTTGTGTTAATTTTTTTAAAGATATGTCTTATTCGGAGCTTTTTGATGTTACGTTAGGAGTAAAACAGGGTGAGCCATTATTACCTTTATTATTTATTGTATTCATTAATGACATTACTTATTGTATTGATATTAATAGTTTAACTGAAAGATGTACGTTTATTATCAATATTTATGTTGTTATTTGCTGATGACATTGCATTATTTACCACTAATCCAGAAAGTCTATAATTGCAATGAAATTCTATCTATCAATACTCATGTAAATGGGGATTAAAAATTCATATAAACAAAACTAAAATTTGCATATTCGAAAAAAGGTAAAGAAATTGTACATTTAGATGGAATATTAATCAACAGGCTATTGAAATTGTTGATGAATTTGGTTATTTAGGCCAAAAACTGCACTACACTGGTAATATATCAAAAGCAATTAAGGCAAATAATGAACAAGCCTTAAAAGCTTACAACCTTTTATCGTCCATTCTTAGCAAGGTTAAGCTAGTTATTAAAACAAAACTTTCTCTGTTCGACTCTCTAGTGGTACCAATTATTTTACATGCATCTGGAATTTGGGGAATTTACAACATTGATGAAGTTGACAAACTTCATTTTAAATTTTGTAAAACTATTCTTGGTGTGCGCTCACAGACTTCTAATGCCGCTGTCTTAGGCCAACTAGGCAGATTTCCTCTCTCTATTATATGCAAACAACGGGCACTTTGTTATTGGGTTAAAGTCAAACAAAATCCCGAATCTCTTATGCACACTGTTAATAATGAACAATGTAATCTTTACACTGTTTTTAATAGGGATAATAATAACAATAACCAAACTCTGCGATGTGCCTTTGTAAAACAACAATTAGAACATCTAGGACACGTACTTTTATTCAATAATTTAATTAACATTTTTAATTATTCAAATGATATCAACCAGAGATTAAAAGACCAATTTATCCAAAATTGGCACGATACAATATTTAACCAAGCGAAATTAGAATACTATAGAATGTTTAAGACTGAATTCTAGTATGAAAAATATTTAGATTGCATCAATACTAAAAATCACACACAAAATTAATCGAGATTTAGACTTAGCGCCCATAAACTTGAAATAGAAACTGGTAGATGCAATAACATACCCAGAGACCAACGCACGTGTAGACTATGTAACTCAAACGTTGTTGAATCTGAATATCACTTCTTTCTAACTTGCCCAATGTATAAAGATCTATGAACAAAATATTGTATTCGATCAAACTGGCCAAATTTAATGAAATTTAAAAACATACTCTCTTGTCAACGTATTAAAGTAATTTAGAATGTTGCCAGATTCATAACTGATGCCATGAAACTCCATGAGGAAAAATTACAAGCATTTGCTGCTTCTTAAATAAATAGTGTATGTAACTGTTATGATATTGTCTATGGTTGCTCTTTTCGTGTTGTTGTTGGTGTTAATACGTACACATTTGTACATAATATTTGAACACTTTTATTGTAGTCTGTGTTTGTTAATTTGCACGATTGTATTTGTATTGTCCTGATGCACTTTGATTATACTTTGTTTACTTGTATGTAAATTGTCAAAGGCGTTTAGCCGATATACCAATGAAAAACTTGAACTTGAACCAATCATATGATCACGATATAAACGACCGTTAGCTATGCGAACGCCCGTGCTTATACACAAATCCAGTAAACGATAACCGAACGAGTTGCAAGTTTTATCAAGTGAGGCCCGGGCTAGGGGTTCGTCTGGTGGGTAATCATCCATATCAAGCTCAGCATTGTGTGTATCATATACAATATAATCATTTCTAATGCCAACACGACTGTTTCAATCTCCTACTAAATAAACATCACCAAATTGTCAAAGTCAAAAATATCACTTTGAATAATATCAAAAAGATCGACATTGCAAACGGTGTAAGCAGAAGATTCATCACACCATAGGTATATACCACCAAATATAAACATCTGTTTCAAATAAAAAAAGTTCTTATCTAATTTTAACCATAATATAGTGTCATGATGAGTTCGTATAATTTGTATACCATAGTTCAACGCTTCATGGTAATAAAGTGCAATACCACCGCTAGCTCTCCTAGCATTTCGATGTTGAAACTTTCTGTAAAAGTTAAAAGATTCGTACCCATATATTTCGATATTACTATTTGCATTTGTTCAAGTTTCATACAAAAACACAATAATGTATTTAGCAAGAATAGAAAGAAAGTCATCACTGCTTTTCTTTTCCTCAGTAAGTCCGTTTATATTCAATGATAGCACCTTAAGATCATCCCCGGCGTACCTCTAGTTGTTGCCTTTCGTGTAGGGTACCCGTCAATGAACAACGTATCATACGAAATCCATGCCTTTGACCCACTTGTCCGCGCCTTTTTCAAGTCCGGTACCAGTTTCCTACGCTTGTCGGATATTTCCTTCGGGAATTGCTCGTGCAAGTAATACGGAGTGTCTTTAAGTGCACTAGCAGACCTCCTAACTAGTTCACGCTCCTTGAATAAGTTAAATTTGGCCACAATAGGACGAATCTTATCAGGATTCTTCTCACCCATTCTATGAATTCTCTCAATTTCATTTCTGTAACTAAGTCATTGGCCATTTTTAACTTGCTGACTAAGAATTCCCGCAATACAGATCCCGAATTTTCGTCCACCCATGGCAGGGCCACCTCAATATTGCCGAACACTAGATTATTACGCATGGACATGTATGTATAGTAGTGATTGACGAAAACTAAAGGAAACACTGAAATTCACGAAACCTTATTCAAAATTATGTGATTTATTTCTTTTGTAATTCCATTTTTTATTTCCTTCGATAACATAATACACTTTGCATATAACCTAATATGTCAAATGTACACACAATAAGAACGTTTGTTTCACAATGTTTTCTATATTATGGTACATAGCATTTTTTGAAGACTATGGTTTGTGTGGAAAAAGAATGTGTATTTTGCATATTACATATTATAAAAAATACATAAATAGAGCAAAATGTTTCACAAAGTTTTTTATATTAGTTGTGATACATAGCATCTATGAAGTCAATGGTTGGTGTGAAATGAATAGGTTTGAATCAGTTTCAAACATGATTTAAAAGTTATCCAATATGGAGTAGAATCACACAGGTCAATACAGATTATAATACAAATATTCAGAAAAGAAAGAAAAAATGGTGTTGCTTTAAAGTAGGTGTACTTATGTTAGAGAGTATGTGTAAAGATGTGTTTTGGGTAGGTGCATTAATTGGGCATAAAATGCACCCAGCGAGTATTAAATATATGTTGTTTATTTTGTGTTGTTGCGCTTAATTCCTCGAGTTTAATTATAGTATTAAAAATGATACAAAAATCACATAATGTTGATGGAACGAGATTGAATTTCTGGAGGAAAGTATTGTTTGGTAAAATGTGCATGAGGTATTTATATTGGAAGTGTTTCTAAGTTTGGTGTCAATAGTTAATTTGATTAGTTGGCTGGAAATGGTTCTTTGGTTAATGTTTTGATTATTCAGCGTTTCTTTCCATTTATCAAATTGTTTGAACATTTCTGGTTTGTGTTTTAGTATTAGTGATGTATAAACCATTTGCAAGCTTTTGTATGTTCTGTTATTTGGTTAAGCATGTATTGCAGTGTGGTATAAATACTATCGTTTTCTTTTAGTTTATTTTTCCATTCAACAGATATACTTTCACAATTTTATGGTATTTTATAAAGTCTGCTTTATCTATTTCATAAAGATTTATTATATCTTGAAAAACTGTAAAATGCTCTTTTCCTGAAATCATATATATGTTCAATAAATTGAATACCTCTGTCGAACCATGTTTTTATAAAGAAAGTTTTTTTTTTTTATAAATGAATTACTCCAGATACGTTGTTTCTGTATAGGTATTTCATCTTTATCCATAGAAATACTGAGCCATCCACACAGAATGTTTTATAAAACTTAATTACCTGTTGTTGTTTTTTATAACAAATAAATACATTAGTAATCAAAATGATTCTTATCAAACTCTCCAACAAATTATGACAAAATTATCCTCTAACATATTCTTTTCAAATCATCTGAATTTGCGATCCGGTAAGATGAACGTTCAAAAGATTCAACACTACGTCATAATTGTTCGGCCTTGGACATGCCCTTTTGCAACTTCTACATGTCTGAGGTTTTTCTTCGTGCCTTATTTCCGACATACTTTTCACGCATTCTTTGTCCGTCTTGCGTGTCTTATATCTATGATAATTTGACGTCTGCATGATGTCAAGGTCAACCATATAGTTGGCATAACTGCATTTCACGTCTTACATACATACATACATACACACTGACATACAGACAGACACAATCGAGCGGATTTATTTTACAACGTGATAAGAGCTACTTCCAGCGACTTCCAGGTTATTCCAACGTTTTTCTCAGGACTCTACTTCAAAAACATTTTGTTCATGGTGAATGCATAACTATTTAGTCAAAGTAAAATTTCTAATAAACTGAACGAAAACAAAGTAAGCGAATTAGTGTACATTGTTTATTTAACAAGTCCATAACATATAAAAACGTGTACAGTAGATGAAATAAAAAAAGTAGCACTCGCATATAATAATACATTACCGGTCATGAATAAAGCAGATATCGAAAGGAAACTGCTTACACATAGAAAGATCCATATCTACCGTTACGTTCAATGTTGACCTTTCTGGCATACGCTGTCATAAAACTGCGGGTAACTATCGAGCTTTTCTTGGTGACATTTGACAAAAAAACATGAAACAACAATGTTNTAAATTTATAGTTAAAACAGTATGTGCATGGAAATATTTGATATAAACATTCATATTGATAAGCTTACCATGTCTTTATTTATTGTAAAAGTCGTAATTAATTTCGCTCATACAGTGTTTGTGGAATAGGCCTGTGTAAGTAGAAGTGTTTCAAATTCTATAAAATGATGAATTTACGGATAATTTCCGGTTATTTAAACTTACATTGACCGTTGAATTGAGTACCGGTAGGTGTGAAATATGTGCACTCATTTAAACCGTTGACATCCGGGCTTGATTGCTTGTGGTAAGCTACTCCGATATTGGTGACAAGTTTCCACATAGATCCAATGGCCAAATTCAGATGTGGGGTAGCCCCACTTAGAATAGGAACTGGACGTTATGAAAATTTACCATAAACGGATAGTCCATTATGTTTATCTAATGTATTATTCTTAAAAAAAAATAGACAGGACCGGTCCTTTGATGTTAATTTTTTTATAGAAATTATTATCGGAACTGTTCATAAATCAAATTTTTCATAAGAATGATTGTTATCAAATAATTGAACAAATGATAAACAAATTATCCTCGCAATTGTCAGCGTATCTTATAAATGGCAATCTGATAAGTTCAATTCGATTGCCAACTAACAAATTATAGTTCAAACCAGATGTGATCTTTTCGTTCGCCTAATTTTTAATTGAAATACAGACAGACAGACATTTCGTTCAAGACTTGTACACAGTAAATCGTCTTAAGACATACATTTAAAAAAATATTTCATATTTTGAAAAGAAAACAATTCAACAGTTAGGAAAAATGTGTTAAGTTAACATATATCATCATACCATTTCTGTAGCGGAGATGAGCAACTATCGAATATGTATTTGAATTTGCAAGACATAATTATGTTTACAGACGTGGTTAACAATTGTTTAAATAAATTATTATTATGAATATTTGCTCTAAGCGTATTTTAAAACAGCTAACTTAAAAAAAAAATACCACTAACATTTCTGAAATTGATAAATGCTAATTGGTATCCATACATGAATAAATCAACAAACATTAATTTGTATTAAATCAATCACGAGCTTTAAAATTTTCAGACCGCATAGTGAGTGATTCTTTTATAAAACGTGATAGTTTAATAAGTTCTGCTCTGTTACCTGATTAAAGTTATTCTAAATATGTATATACTGATGGCCTTAAATACTATTTACGTTTGATATATTTGTTTTCTTATTGTTTGGTATCTCGGGCACACACATACACAATGATTTTCATCTATGTTGTTTGTGTTTAAACAGTGTCGTTCCTGTCTCGGTGAAGTATTTCTTGCATATCTTCCTGACTCGATACGTAATGGATGTGCCGACATGTGCAGTCTACACAAATAGCATTTAAGACTTTTGGGGAGAACATACAGATATATTTCGTACTCTAGTGTTTGTTTAAATTGCCTATATATTTCTAATACAACTGAAACTTATATTTGTGAGGGTAATACAAATTATGCTTATATTATTTTGTACCGTTTCACCAGCCACACGTACGAACATGAACGTCCCACCGTTATACGCGCTATTCCTATCGGCGTCTCGGTTCTTCAGACGTTTTTATCACGTTTCTTCTGCAAAAGGTTGCTTTTAATCCCCTCGTCAGAATTTTAACCAACAAGGACAGCCAGGTGTCCACTTGAGTAAAACCATGAGTTACAAACTGTACAGAACTTATTAGTTACGTAGTTATCCGCTTTGAAACAATTGTCTCCAAACTTGTACTCACTAACTATGACTATTTTAACTTTATGGTAGAAATTTTGAACAACTGAGCCTTGGGACTAGGACCTCAAATTACCTCGAATTACCCTCATGTGTTTATCATTTGTACAATTGTTTGATAACAATCATTCAAATGACCAATAAGATTTATGAAAAGTTAAGATAATAATTTATGAAAACAAATTTACATCAAACGACTGGTCCTGTCTATTTTTGAAAGATAATAATCAAAATGCTATAAAAGCATCGACACACTGGCTAACGAGCTAAACTTCTTTTTTTTTGCTTTAAGAAAGTCATAGATAACCGAGTAAATAAACGAAGCTGTATTTGATACTTAACTGGTATTGTATTACGGTAAGTGAGTTAAAGGCTTTGTTTTCCTTTTTTCTGAGCCATACATTGATATATATTTAAAAAAAATATATATACAATCTGTATCTTCAAACATTTTGATAGGTGTCAAATAATACAAAATTATTTCATTTTTAAGATAACATTTACATAATTTATAAGAAAATAACAGTATGCTCTGTTGAAATGGAAACAGAAAAAGTCAACATATTCTAGTTATATTCTAGCTGTAAGCTATACATGTATACCGGATAAACTGTATACAATCAAACAGGTTTTCACAGAAATAAAAGAACTAATAATTTAATCACTTTACTGATGATATATTGCTAATTAAACTTGTAACCAATTCCGCTATTAAGCCCGGATGTCGGAGTTTTAATTGAGTGCCAACATTTCACACATACCCAAGACAACAGTAACTGTGGGTAAAAACCGAACGTTATCCGTAAATTCATCATTTATCGAATTTGAAACACTTCCACAAACACATGTCTATTCAACAAACATTTTATGAACGATCTTAATTACGACTTAACAATAAATAAAGAATGAATATTTTAATATTTGTATAAAATATTTTCATACAAAAACTGCGAACATTAAAA
Source organism: Dreissena rostriformis (assembly GCA_007657795.1). Classification (NCBI taxonomy): domain Eukaryota; kingdom Metazoa; phylum Mollusca; class Bivalvia; order Myida; family Dreissenidae; genus Dreissena; species Dreissena rostriformis. Next base: position 74,934 of record VMBQ01001762.1, read on the forward strand.
TTAAAATATATTTCAACATAGTTTAATTTCAACAATGTTATTTTCAGTAACTATCTAATAACAGTAGATGTATTTTACACTTATATGTATTCTAAATTTGTTTCACATTTTTGTTTGTAGAAGTATAGTTCACAATTTCCAACCACAAAGACTGATGGAAGTGTCTTCTGTATGACAGACATATCAAGAGTGCGGTATTATACAAAGGCGTCTACAGTTGGCATTTCCGGTGACTACGAAAGCGATTGTAACACATCCGGATTTCTGTCTACGTCTACAATGGACTCCACCGGAGAAGAAAGGCGACTTACAGCGAACGAAGCCAAGATAATGAACGTGTGGAACTGTTGGAGCCAGCGTATAGATTCTTCTTCCGGTCCGAAGTGCTCCACGCCCAAACGCACCTCTGCGAGGGGAGTTCTTAAAATTCGCGTTTCCTTCAAAACCGGCAGTGGACGAATGGCGCAGAAGAGCCGATCCGAAGGGGATGTACGCAGACCCAATGTGAATAAACCTTTGGATTACAGTCAAGCAGGATCGCTTGACAGTGGTTTTAACACTTCAAGCAGCATACAATGTCAAGCGTGTATCAGACAGGACTGGAAGCGTAGGCCATACATGACCAGATCAACGTCGGAAAAGGATCTCTGAGAAACTGGGAACCAGAGACTTCCGAGATACCGCGTGACGATGAATGACGTCACTAGTGAACGTAACCGCCTTATTTCCGGTGTCTCGTTAGACGAGTCCATGAGTGATTTTTTATCAAACGTGCACCAAGAAAACCTCGCTAGTTACCTGCAGTTTTATGACAGCCTAACAAGAAAGGCGAACATTGAACGGAACGGTAGATACGAATCTTTCTATGTGTAAGCAGTACCTTTAGAAATCTGATTTATTCATGACATGAAATTGTTATATGGGAGTGCTATTTTTTGTATATTTTATCTAATTTACACTTGTTTTTATGTTATGGACTTGTTAAATAAACAATATATACATTTTCGCACACGTTGTTTTCATTCCTTAAATTAGAAATCTTAATTAAAATTAATAGTATGCATCCTCAAATGTGTTTGAAGTAGAGTCCTTGGAAAACGTTTGCATATCCTGATTTAAAGATTTAATTTAACGATTTTATTCTCCAACATGTCAAGATAACATATTATTTACAAACATCGATATTAATTCAATGAGATCAATTAATGCACAGAGCAGATGCCTTAGAAATGTTGCTACAATAATTATTAATGACATGCCTGACGAGCTACCTACTTTGGAAAATAAATTGCCCCCACCCCCAGAATTCTAACCAAAAAAGGGCAAGAAGGCGTCGATTTCAGTTAACCACTGATTAGCTAACAGACCAAACCTTATTAGTTACGTAGTTATCCTCGTAAAAACAATAGACTCTAAACTTTAACCATGATTACCGGTAGGTTAACTGATGGTTAACATTTTACAAAACCCGGTCTTGGAACTAAGAACTCTAATTACTGGTACCTCCACTAACCAGACACACATTTCATCCTCCGGGGGACGCAGCATGATATTTATTAATTTTATTAGTTTCACAATGTGTATGGTAATCTGAGGAAGAGGAAAATAACTCAAATGAAATATTCATTCCAAAAGAATGCACTAGTATTTGTTTTCATTTCATTTACAGCACATGCCTTTTGAAATTACTGTGTCTGTCGGCAACATGTCAAGCCCATTGTTAAGAATGCTTGTAATGAGTTAACAAGCTGCACATTGCCCATTATTGACCTCTTATTGCGTCCTTGACCTTTGCGCAAAGGGATGGCGAGGGACGTTAAGACAAGTTTGCGCCACCTGACTTTTCCAAAAGGTGAACATTTGTAGTAAAATATTTTAAAATTGCATGATAAATCAATGAAGTTACAGTTCAGACGTGCTGTTTTACTTTAATATTCGACCTTGACATTTGATCTAAGGAGACCGATCTTACACGCGACACATCATTTACTCATTGTGAACATTATAAAAGTTATTTTCAAATTGCACGATAAAAGATGATGTTAAAGTGCAGACAAGCTAGAACACACATACTCTCAACTACGTGTGTATTGTGAAAACTACATTGAGATTTCCGCAAGCGGGTTTGACAAAAATGACCTGTCTTTGTTTTAACATAAGTAGTTAAAAAAATAAAAAAAATGAAAGATGCAGAGCCCGTATGGTTGTCATTAATGGTAAGTTATCTTAAAATAGCATAATGATTGATAAAGTTACAGTCAGAAAAAAATGTTTTATGGCCAAATTTGATCTTTGAACTCGTTTAGTGTGACCTTGACCTTTGATGGAAGGAGACAAGTTCTATGGCCAACTTTTATCTTTGACCTAGAAGTTTGAGGTAGACACACTAGAGTTACGCGAGACACATCGACTTATGATGGATTGCATGTGTGCAAAGTTATTTTAAAATCCGTCAATGTGTGGCAAAGTTAAAGCTGAGCCAGGAATGTTTAAACTGTTAAAAATAAAATTTGAAATCGAAGTGTGACCTTGACCTTGAGGTACGGAGATGTGAAAAATCATGATGAGTGACAAAGTTAAAGTGCAAACAAGAGATGTGTTTGTCAGAAACACAATGCCCCCTACTCAGCCCCTTTGAAATAAAATTTATATTTATCATTTGGCATGTATAGAAATTTTCTCCCTTTAAAGCTTATTACTTCCCTTGGATTGTGTTTTTTTACCTTTGACCTTGAAGGATGATCTTGACCTTTAACCACTCAAAATGTGCACCTCCATGAGATACACATGCATGCCAAATATGAAGTTGCTATGTTCAATATTGCAAAAGTTATGACCAAACTTTAACCAAGGTTAACGTTTTGGAAAGACAGACAGACAGGCCAAAAACAATATACCCCCTCTTCTTCTAAGAAGGGGGAAGAAGGGGGCATACAAATACAGTGGTTTTCCATGAAGATTTGACCTAGTGACCTAGTTTTGGGACCATAAACCTGTTGACCTTTAAATTGATATGTGAAAGCTTATCCACATCAATGGTCACTCGATAAATCAAACCAATTTTAAGAGAGTGTATTATTTCACAATACTGCATCGACAATTGAGATAAGTTAAGTTACGTAGTTATCCCCATTAAATTAATTGTCTCTAAACTTCAACTAGTTTATTAGTTTATTTAAGTCTCATCCACAATTCACCATAAAAATTATAACAATCAAAGATGCATAGCATGTATGAAATGTGGCCATTCTTAGCGAATTATAAGAGACTATATATTGCAATCTCATAACAACTGACATAAAATACAACATAACATAATATATTACACTTATCAAACTAAAATTTATCTATTTAAAGTGCAATCATTATTATGTTCAATGTAAAACTATACTAATGTATTTACTTATTAAAAACTTGATTTATTTCTGCTAATCAAGACATTTAGGTATTTGTCTAAACTGCTATTAAAACATGACATTAAGAGTTGATGTTTTCAGGTAGCTTAACAAACTATTTTCCGTTAAAAAAAGTATAAAAAAAATAATATTAAATATAATCTTTTATCCTCCCTTATCTAAAAATAACTATGATCAGTTTAACTTTATGGTTAACAACTGGGCCTTGGGACTTGGACCTCTAATTACCTCGAGTTGGTTACCCTCATTTGTGTATCATTTGTACAATTGTTTGATAACAATCATTCTAATGACCAATAAGATTTATGAAAAGTTAAGATAATAATTTATGAAAACAAATTTACATCAAACGACTGGACCTGTCTAATTTTGAAAGATAATAATCTAAGTGCTATAAAAGCATCCACACACTGGCTAACGAGCTAAACTTCTTCTTTTTTTTGCTTTAAAAAGTCATAGAAAACCGAGTAAATAAACGAGGCTGTATTTGATACTTAACTGGTATTCTATTACAGTAAGTGAGTTAAAGGTTTTGATTTCCCTTTCGCTGAGGCAAACATTGATATCTCTTAAAAAAATATAACCGGACAATAGTGTTAGAACTCGTTTTGTCATATTCACTCTATGTTTATACATGTTTATTTGAATGTATATTTGCGTTATATTGTTTGTATCTTAAATCACTGAAACGTGGAAATAAAGAGTATATTTAAAAAATATATTAATTATGTATCTTCAAACGTTTTTGATAGGTGTCAAATAATACAAAAATGATTTCATTTATAAGATAACATTTACATAATTTACATGAAAATAACAGCATGCTCTGTTGAAATTGAAACAGAAAATGTCAAGAGATTCTATTTGTTAGCTATACATGTAAACCGGTATATACTGTTTACAATCAGACAAGTATTTCACAGAAAATAAAAGAACTAATAATTAATTGGTAATAAAAAATAATCACTTGACTGATGATATATTGCCAATTAAACTCGTCACCAATTCCGCAATCATGCCCGGATATCGAGCTTTAATTGAGTGCCAACATTTCACACATACTCAAGACAACGGTAACTGTTGGTACAAATAACCGAACATTATCCATAAATTCATCATTTTATCGAATTTGAAACACTTCAACAAACACTTGCCTATTCCACAAACATTTTATGAACGAACTTAATTACGACTTTTACAATAAATAAAGAAATGGTATGCTTATCAATATAAATATTTTAATATTTGTATAAAATATTTTCATACACAAACTGCGAACATTAAAATAAATATATTTCGACATAGTTTATTTCAACAATTTTATTTTCAGGAACTATCAAATAACAGTAGATGTATTTTACACTGATATGTATTCAAAATATGTTTCACAATTTTGTTTGTAGAAGTAAAGTTCACAATTACCAACCACAAGGAATGATGGAAGTGTCTTCTGTATGACAGCCATATCAAGAGTGCGGTATTATACAAAGGCGTCTAAAGTCGGCATTTCCGGTGACTACGAAAGCGACTGTAACACATCCGGATATCTTTCTTCGTCTACAATGGACTCCACCGGAGAAGAAAGGCGACTAACAGCGAACGAAGACAAGATAATGAGCGTATGGAACTGTTGGAGCCAGCATATGGATTCTTCTTCCGGTCCGAAATGCTCCACGCCTAAACGCACCTCTGCGAGAAGAGTTCTTAAGATCCGGAAGTGGACGCATTGCGCCTAAGAACCGACCCGAAGGTGATATGAGAAGAACAATATAGGAGAAACCTTTGGATTACATTCAAGCAGAGTCGCTGGAAGGCGGTTTTTACACTTCCAACAGCATAGAATGCCAAGCGTTTGTCCATCAGGACTGGAAGCGTCGGCCATACATGACCCAGTCTACGTAAACTTCCGAGATACCGCGTGACGATGAATAACGTAACTAGTGCACGTGACCGCCCTATTTCCGGTTTCTCAGTCCAGTCAGACGAGTCCATGAGTGATTTTGTCCAACGTGCACCAAGAAAACCTCGCTAGTTACCTGCAGATTTATGACAGCGTAACAAAAAAGGCGAACCTTGAACGGAACGGTAGTTATGGATCTGTCTATGTGTAAGCGGTACCTTTTTGATATCTGCTTTATTCTCGACAACAGATAGTTTTATATGGAAGTGTTACTTTATATATTTTAGACTGTATCTAATTTACCTTTGTTTTTATGTTATTGAGTTTTACATAAACGATATATACATATTCGCATTCGTTGTTTTCATTCCGTAAATTATTAATATTACTTTGACTAAATAGTTATGCATTCACCATAAAGCAATTTTTTTTTAAAGAAAATCGCTGGAAATAGCTCTTATCACGGTTTGAAATAAATCCGCTCGATGTTGTCGGTTTGCATGTATGTATGTAAGACGGAGAATGAAGTCATGACAACTACGAGGCTGACCATGCCATCATGCCGACGTAAAATTATCATAGACAACACACGCACAATACGGACATATAATAGGTGAAAAGTATGTCGGTAATAAGGCCTGTAGAAATAAGAAATGTAGACGGTGCAAAAGTGCATATCAAAAGCCGGACAATAATGACGCACTGTTTAATGTTTTGAACTTTTATCTTATCGGATCGCAAAATAAGATGCTTTGAAAATGACATTTAACTGGATAATTTGGTCATAATTTGTTCGAGAGTTTGATAAGAATCATTGTGATTACTAATTTATTTTAATGAGTAGCTATAATTGTTATTTTTAAAAACATATTTTCATGAAAGGACTGGTCCTGCCAATGTATGAAAGATCTGAACTCAGTGATATATATGTGTGTAGACGGCATGTCTAACAAGAAATATCAAATCATTAAGGCCAGTGAATTTCAGTGTTTTCTTTAGTCTTAATCAATAAAACTAATATCGTCAACAAACGTATAACACAGTCGAGCATATTCAACTTGCTGCATTATAAACTCACAAGGTATTCTATAACGGTATGTAACAGGTTTATGTTGTCCTATTTTAACTAAGGGCAATTTATTTTAAATAAACATATTTTTTATCCAAAAAGTGAATGGAACTGACATTCTCTGTTATTGTGATGTATAAAGCAAGTGTCAAGTGAGTATAGTTGTTCAAGCTATACATATAAATAGTGGAAAATAAACATATAAATAATTGATAACTTCAATCCATTAGGATAATTAGAATGTAAAAAATGCACACATTTGATTATACAACCACTAAACATGAATTCAACACAAATCATTTTAATAAGTATCCAATGCCAATTAAACTTGTCACACATTCCGGAGAAGCTTACAGCAAGCAATCAAGTCGGGATGGACGCTTAAATTGAGTGCCAGTATTCAGTAAACTGTACATCGTTGGAACAAACAAACACACATTATCCTAAACTAAAATTCATATGTGCCTTTCTCATATGTGCCTATTCAACCGACTTTTGATCAGTAAAATCATAACGACTTTTCGTTTTTTTTTTCAACTCGATAGCCGCTATAATTAACCTGAAGGCAAGTATGAAACGGGTGGTCTTCTGTCTTCTGTAATGCCTCCAACTGCCCATACAGCTTCACCTGAAGGCTCACTGGTTCCGGTTATACATTTTCCCTTAGTGGTTAGTGGCTCCTTCATTCCTGGAGGGTATGTTGAGCCTTTTGGTTGGCTTATCCACAGGGGCACTTTGCATATGGTAGTTTGGTCTATTGTGTCATGTTCGCAGTCGGAAGATGAGTCACTGTCCGCATTCACAAACGTTTTAAGTCTTATCTATAGAGTCAGGCTTATATTTTCCAAATTAAAAAAAAAAAAATCTAGTGTTATCAAATCATGTTAGATGAATGGAAAGTGATCTGTGTGTAGTTCTCTTTATATTGATTGTGAATTATGAATAAAACGATATTTCGATTCTTTTCTTAAGTCTGAGTCTATAATTTAGACTTTAAACGTTGGTAAATTCGAGCCTGGGACAGTCTGGTCAAGTGATGTTTGAACATCTTCAAGATTTTTTTGTTGGCTCCCATTGTGTCGCTGCCATATTCCGGGTCATATATGCATGTAGTGACCAAATAATGCTTGTAGCTTATTTATGACCTTTACCTTTTGTCACAAAGTCTACATTCTAGACTAGAATGTTCATTTATGTCGAGTCGGTATAGATTTTACACCTGTTTACATATGATACTTTAAACATCTGCTCCTGATATATGCATTACATATATATCATATTTTCATTTAATTATGTAAAATTACACATGGCGAGGTAAAATACATCAAGGACAAGCACATGTAGTTGCATGTTATCCTAACACTATATAGTATATACATGTCTGTCACATCAAACTTCGCACGCAAGTGAACTAATCAGTGTTTCCCTAATACTCATGTGTGAAGCATAAACACAATACAAGTTTGTAAAGAACAACATAAAAAGAGTAATATATATATATACAACATAGTTTTTGGGCTGAGGCTAAGAAAGCTTAATTAATGTTATTGTATTACTAGATTTGTCACGAATAAAAACAAGTTTCGTATTGCTTGATAATAATTCGATAGAAGTTATATCGCTTGCCAAACTTTGCGTTGCATGGAAACCGATTTTCCATGCTTATTGATAATAAAAATGCAGTAACATGCCTTGCTTAAATTAACCAATATTACTATATTTGCAATGATTGTAGTAATTTTCTAACATAATTCGTCTGACGCATGCACTGTGCTTTTCCAATAGCTATGGGAGCGTGCAACACTGCCAAGAGTATTGTCCCAAACACGACGGTGACACTCCTGAAAATGTGTAATCGTATATACATGTATTGTCAAAGCGTGCTTTTGCGAAAAGAAGTTTTGGCTGATGTTATTCATCGGTACTCACTGTAATATTGTTTATTTGTAATCCATATAAACTTTCTACGAGTAGGTGTAAATCGTAAATAAGCATCCTTTCGATATTTACTTATGGTTTTATCTTTTGACGGAGAACGTGCTCATGGTTATATAAATGAATGACGCACAAGTCGAGGACTGTATCTCCCCAGTTTGGTATTGGAAGGGCTCAATGTTTCTAAGCAAGATCCGCTTGTTTCATATTCAACCCTCGATATGATGTGTATCTTAATTCACGCATTTTTACGTATTGTTTTGATAGAGACAGTGACCAAAAATCCAATTCTGTACACGTTAGTCGATCTTCATGTTCAGCAATTAAAAGAATACGATTGTTAGAAACGTATGTATCGCGCATACGTCAAACATATTTGGTCGGAAATATATTTCACCGTAACGGTATAATATGCATGTATATAAGTCACAAGATTCATTTATAGATCATATTATAAACTAACAAATGCAACTAATTGTAAACAATGAGAATGACACGGCAAGTCTCACGCTTTCAGTATGAGAGTCGCGCGTTTAAGCTTGTACCGAGCATTTTTCAATATTTGTATAGACAGACAGACATATTATTCAAGACTTGTACATAGTACATCGTCTAAACACGTATATTTACGAAGAATATGTCAAATGATAAGGGATTCATATTTCCGTATTTTGTGAAGAAAAAAACGCACAACAAAGTCGACAGTTAGGAAAAATATGTTAACATAGATGACCACGCCATTTCTGTAGTGGAGATGAGCAAATATTGAATATACATTTGAATTTGCAAAACATATGTATACAGACGTGGTTTACATTTTTTTAAATAAATACAATGCTTATTTTATACGTGATCTGATCAATAATATATAAAATTATATTCTGTACTAAAAAGGCAGTTTTGGGAGCGATGTTGGACCGTTTGCACCCGATACGACTCGAGTTAGTCTGTTCAACAGGCCTTAGGTTAACGGAGTTAGCCTGTACGGACAGGCAATGGTATTACCATCATACCATTTGGTATGGGGTAAGCCTGTAGATAACCTGGATAAAAGATCTATAAATAAATAGTTTATTTATAGATAACGAAGGAAAAGGTATTAGGTTACGGTATCTCGATCTCTCGATTATTTATTGAAAATAATGAAGAAAAACGCCTTTTTAGGTCTTAAACCAATAAAGAATGGAAATATTGGTTATAAATTTATATTTTAATCAATGAATTTAGAACATTTTAAGATTAAATATATTGCACACTGACAGTGAATAGATTAATAATTTTGAAAACACTAGGGATTTGTTTATAGTTTAATTATATTTAAGTATGAAATACCAAAAATAATAATCAAATTATTGTAAACAGAACAGGGTTTCATTCAATCATTTATTTATGTATTAATGTATTTATTTATGTATTAATGTATTTTTTTATGTATTTATGTATTTATTTATTTATTCATTCATTCATGCGTTCATTCATGCGTTTATTCATTCGTTCATGTATTTCTTTCTTTCTTTCTTTATTCATTCATCTATTTATTTATTTATCTATCTATTTATCTATTCATTCCGTTTGTGCGTACGTGGGCTTGTTCATTGGTTTATTGGTTCGTTCGTTCGTTCGTAATTTCTTTCAGTCAGTCAGTCAGTCAGTCAGTCAGTCAGTCAGTCAGTCAGTCAGTCAGTCAGTCAGTCAGTCAGTCAGTCAGTCAGTCAGTCAGTCAG
>VMBQ01001762.1:87125-152453 GCA_007657795.1 Dreissena rostriformis
GATGGATGGAAGAACAAACGAACGAACTCATGAACAAACGAACGAACCAATGAACAAACGCACGAACGCACAAAGTAACGGAAAAAAAACGGACGGACGAAGGGATGGAAAGATTAATGAATGAATGAACGAATAAATAATTAAATAAAAACAAAAAACAAAACAAAAATGTTTAAAACATAAATACATAAATGAATGAATAAATGCATGAACGAACGAACGAATGAATGATCGAACGAACGAACGAACGAACAAACGAAAAAAAGAATTAACCAAAGAACAAACCAAAAAAGAACGAAATAACAAAAGAACAAACAAACGAACAAACAAACGAACGATCCGAGGAACGAACCAAAGAACGAACGAACCAACCAACCAACAAACAATAAACAAACGCACGAACGCACAAACGAACAAACAAACGGATGGACGAACTGACGGACGGATGGAAGGATAAATGAATGAATTAATTAATAATTAGATAAATAGATGGGTAAATAATTAAAAAAAATAATTAAATAAAATTACGTTCATACTTTTTGTTTGTTATTATTTTTGCTATTGCATACTTAAATATAATTTAACTACATGTATCAACAAATGCATAGTGTTTTTCAATATTATGAATCTATTGTACATTTCACAGGTATTACAAATAAACCACGCGGTAACAAGATAGATTCACTTTAGCATTTATTATATTCAATCTTAAAATGTTCTGAATTCCTTGAATAAAATAAATATTTGCATTCCATATTTCACATATTTATTAAGTTCAAGACCTAAAAGGGCGTTTTTCTTCATTATTTTCAATAAATAATCGAGAGATCGAGATACCGTGACCTAATCCCTTTTCCTTCGTTATCTATAAATAAACTATTTATTTATAGATCTTTTATCCAGGTTATCTACAGGCTAACCCCATACCAAATGGTATGATGGTAATACCATTGCCTGTCCGTACAGGCTAACTCCGTTAACCTAAGGCCTGTTGAACAGACTAACTCGAGTCGTATCGGGTGCCGTTTGTACCTGCTTTTTAATGTATTATATTTAGGTTGAATTTGCCTAGCTCCCGTAATTGTTCGAAATACAATGATAAGCTTGCGTGAGGAGCTTCTATTGCATTCGGTACAAGTAAAAGTGGTTAATGGGTATGATCATATAATCAGGATGAATATAGTTTTGTTACTCCCTCAATTTGTTGTTTTCTTCAAAATGGATTAACGTCGTCCTAACAAGTGATAAAAAGCTTTGCGGGTAGCTAGAAAATTGCAATACTACATAATTCTTCTAGCCGCTCATTGGGACCCAGTATTATCGGGGTGGGTGGTGGCTGACAAAACCGCCCTTTAAAACACACTCTCGCTCGATTGGTCATTGTCCACTCAGCGACTTCATAAAAGTACCCCGGGTACTCTTAAGTATAATACAAAGTACACGGGATACGGAGGATATACTAAAAAGTACCCCGGAGTTCAGCCGGTGCCTTTAAGCGTATTTTCCGTACCCGGGGTACATTGTAGTATACCAAAGATCTATAAATATGCATATATTTATAGATCTTTGAGTATACTTAAGAGTACCCGGGGTACTTTTAAGAAGTACCTGAGCAGACAACGACCAACTGAGCCCCAATCTGACTAGCACCAGAGACTTGACGGCTATGATAAGGCAGAGTTTGTGCTACGTTAATTATTTATTTCATGTGAGTATCTCGTAACAGTTGATGCATGCATGTAATGACGGTTAATAAACACGTAAAACATTATTTAACAGTGTGATTGTTAAAATTGTATCATAAATATGAAAAGTTATACATGCTTGGCACATTGTTATCAAACTATCGTCTGATCAGTTCCACTGTTGTTCCCATCTGAGCATTCCGGCGCAAGTTTTAAGTTTTTAAAACTCATCCTTTTTTCTTGACACGACATCCGTCTCCCTACTTCCCTTTCGGTGCCTAATGGCAGCATATTTATCTCATCCACCACTCTTGCCTCCGTTGAAACTACGCATGCACAGTCTTTATTGAACGGTGCCAATGGGTCAAAAGTAGTTTTACACTTACTGCAAATGGTGTATGTCCGTCTTGAACTTCCTAAAATTGTGCCCGTACGCGGGTCTTTATTGTCTTGAGTATCAACCGTCAGACGCTGTCCTTCAAATGCCGTCTGCTCGTCGATGACGTTTGGCACGCTTTCTTCATTCACCTGAGAAAACGAGATCGGAAGAAACGCCAGGCTGTTTACGGCCGGCCGGACGGGCCTGTGGACTTGTGGACTCGGGCTGCCTCCCGACTGGCTGTGTAGCGTGTGGAGGAGCTGACAGACGACGCCGACGCGGGATCTCTGCACCCAGACCCGACGGACCTCGTCGTAGTTCTTCAGAAATTCATCAGTCTCGTTGTCGCCGTTCCGACGGCGTTTCTGGCGCGAATAATGAATGAGTCCGAACACTCCTAACACTGCGATCCCGTATACAAACACGACGGCGATGGTATACTGCATAGCACCGAACGCGTCCTCTGGTATACGCGACGTCATATTAGAAGAATTATTTTGCCGTGTCACAAGTGAACAATCCGAGATATTGAAAACTAACCTAAAATGTAAGCCGACGCCGAGAGTAGCGTTGCACAAAAATCTGCCGCGAATATTGTCCGAAACAGGCCGCCTCAGTTTGGTCATCTCTGTTACTATACCACGCGTCTGTGAGTGAGTCCTGGTAAATTACAGAACCACATGTAGATAAGTATCGATCCGCTCCTTATTACGGCTCACAGAAAAATAAATATTTAATGAAGTTTTAAATGTCCTTGTAAAAAGAAGCGTAAAGGATAAACCAACGCGATATTGATTGATGACATGCAGTGAAATGAGGTTTGCTCAGAGACAGACAATTCGTTAAAATCTGCTAAAAATGCCATGGTTAGTACACCGATACACAAAACAACTGTGCTGCTTGAAATAATCGACAAATGTTATTGCCAATTGCATGTACAAAACATGAAGTTATTTGACTGAGAAAAAAAGTAATGATTTGAAAGTATAAGTGGTTGTTAGTGAATATGACACGAGCCTCATTTAAGTCGGCTAAACGTCGATTGTTTCATTAATGCCTTTAAAGGGTCTTGTTCACAGTCTATCAAAATGAGAAATTTTCAACGTTTTGTCACAGAATCAAGAAATAAATGAACAATGAACATCAGTGTGCGAAATAACACTAATGCCGCAAACTTATACTGAATACACCGGTACACTTTCGTTTACGAAAACAACATCGTTAGAAATTGATAAAATTCTAAAGCGTCTCAGACGCGAAACGATTTAAAAATTTCGATTTCTTGTGTTATAGTGTATTTTGTAACAACACGTGGATGGATATACAAAGTATAAAATAAATGGCAACCCATGTGAAGACGGATGGTCAGGTCCGCTTTTAATGTAGTCGTAAAGACTCAACGACGACCCGAACATAAACTCTGAATTACAAACACACACACACACACACGCACGCACGCACGCACGCACGCACGCACGCACGCACGCACGCACGCACGCACGCACGCACGCACGCACGCACGCACGCACGCANTTACCTTTATTCTTGTTTTTATTTTGGAGCTCTTTAGTTCTGATGTATATATTTATCAATTTGGAGCATTCTATGAGAAACTTCAAAATATGCCAAAATCTGTGAACAAGTCCCTTAAAATACAATTACTAAGTGCAATATAAATTATTTGAATTGGGATACGCAATAAAAGGCAATTTTGGAACTGTAATTGTTTATTATTAAGACACATTACCTTTACTCGATAAAAGCTTCCGTGTTGCGATTAGGTGGAACAGCGGTTCACAGATTATATGAAGAACAAACACCCATATAGGTTTATGAATTTTGTAGAGCATATTTTCAAAGGGAAGCGTACAAACTCACGGGAAAAGCCGAATGCCGTGTTGGTTTTCGTACATTTCCGTTGATTGGACAAAGTGCACCTCCTGAATTATTTAGCTATAATTAATTTAACAGTTACAAAACGACCGATTTAATGACAATACAAACTAACATGATTGTAATTGCTTTATCTACATGTGCAAATTTAAATTAAAATATTAAAATACTGAAATACTGTTTTGCAACAGTTTCTTAACCGTGTGTCACCATATTTTAATGATTTTATCGAATTCCATATTACATGTATATGTTCGATTTAATAACAATAAATGACACGTATACGTTTAAAACCTCGAATTAACGACTTAACCGTACAACTGTTATAGCGGATAATTTACTATACTAATATTTTGATACAGGTACTATATTTTCATAATAAAGACGTGGAATTTTCAGGGACGACAAATTCCGCCTTTACGGAATTTTTCGTTTAAAGGAAGTCTCTTCTAAACGAAAGTCCAGTCAATGCGTTAAGTGTCGTCCCTTAATAGCATATGCGGACTGCACAGGCTTATCTTGGTTGACAATTTACGCACATGCATTTAGCCCCGTTTTCCAAGAACTCGGCTCAAAAACTAGCAATAGTAGTAGGCCCTGGTCTACAATAGTAAGCTTCTTTTGTTATAATTCTTATACTGTACCAAAAAAGAGCACCACTAAATTCGCGCCAAACGTCTCATTTATTAGACTAGTTTTAAAACATAAATTATCCTATTTTAGTTGTTGTTGTTTTGTTTGCCACATTTTGTTAACATTCGTCTCCGCTGGAAATGTGCAATCAAAATAGCAGTAACTGATCGGGATCATCAACTTTCTATAAATTAACCCAGCGAATAAAGCTTCGAACGCCATTACAGTGTATTATGTGCCAATGCTATTGTGAACTCTGCTAATAAATTATGCCGCTACAATGTACAATGCCAAATCGTATTAATTAGTCCGATCCAAATGTCATTGTTAGCATCATTAATTCATTATGAATAATCGTTTATTATGGGACACATTCAATAACCGCATTTTACTACACGGTTGTCATTTAGCTTTTAGCTCATGTGATCACATTTCTTTCGAGTTGTCGTTTTAAAATTGTCCGGAACTCGTCGAAAGTCAAGCGTCCTCCTTTACCAATACATGTACATTAAAACGACATCATTCATAAAAATGCTTCTAAAATATTTACCAAACTTCAAAGAATTCGTATATGACTCATTATCCAAATTATAAATTGTTCACATCGTACCGGTCGCTGATTGCATGTATGTCATTACTCAGTTGAGGTGAAATAGATTCAAATTAGCCTCGTTCTGGGAAAACTGGGCTTAATACATGTGCGGTTCGCACGGGCTGATCCGAGACGACACATTCCACCGTCACTGGATTTTAATTTTGAAAAGACCTCCTTTAAACGCAAAATAAAAATAAATTACGGAAAATGCGGACACAGGCTAATCTGGGACGACACTTTCAGCACATGCATTTAGCCCAGTTTTCACAGAAAGCGACTCAAATAATGAAAAGCGTCTCCTGTGATTCCGCGTTGCCCACATGTTTCGAATCTGTCATGGACCACGGTAAAATGTTCCTCTACAAAACATTGTAAAACATTATTTCCGTGGGATATAAAACTGTCGTCTTACGTTACATTGTTTACATGCAAGTAGTAAACAAAACAAAATCTTTCAATAACTCTGAAACCCGAAATCTCATGGCATGGACAAATAAGTGTGTTTT
This sequence comes from Dreissena rostriformis, assembly GCA_007657795.1. Classification (NCBI taxonomy): domain Eukaryota; kingdom Metazoa; phylum Mollusca; class Bivalvia; order Myida; family Dreissenidae; genus Dreissena; species Dreissena rostriformis. The sequence continues at coordinate 92,817 of VMBQ01001762.1, forward strand.
AATTTTTGATCAAGATTACAAATGCTAACTTTAATGAAACGTACCGGTACGTATATTACCATTTCTTGACACCCGAGTTGCCCTTACACTTTCCCGGCCTCTTGTTCATGCGTGTTGATGAATGTGATTTTTAGAAACAAAAACACTTTAATCGAAAATACTTTTAGTAACTGTTCACTATTCAGTATATATATATAATAGTAAAACAGTATATATATTGTTGACACTAGATGTCGGCCTGGACGCAAATGAGAACTGTATCGAAGATTGATGGTACACATTTATCGGCGATACAGTGAAGAAAATCTCTAACGAAGTCTCCCTGGAACTTCAATAAAACAATCAAATTGTCACCAATTACTTGGTCTTAATCGATGACTTCTTCTCGGAGGAATACACCACACACGCGGTACAAGAACAACAATACACGTGTTTTACACACTGGCACCAGACATATTTGTTAACAGAAACCACGGACAGAATCGTTCATACACATAATTGTGTAGAATGTTTTGGTATTTACCTTCCTTAACAAAAAATAACGACAAATGTCAGAATTGTCGTATCGACGCGCAAATTTGCCGTTCTTTCGTATCGGTGAACTTTAAACACGCTTACACACCATATCAATTGGGCAAAAATCATGCACGCTACACTTCTGCTTATGGCTACTAAATACAATGTATCCATTTATATGAACTATATATACATACTTTTCACCTATTCTATATCCGTCTTAATATGTTTGGTATGTCTTTGATTATTTTACGACGGCATGATATCCTCGTCAGTCTCATAGTTGGCGTCACTTCATTGCCCGTCTTACACACATACAAACAAACAGACAACAATCAGCGAATTTATTTAAACACCGTGATAAGAGATATTTCCAGCGACTTCTTGGTTATTCAAACGTTTTTTTTTTTCAAGATTCTACTTTAAAAAAAAAACTTCATTGTGGATACATTACTTTTTAGTCAAAGTATTATTTCTAATTTATGTAATTAAAACTAAGTCTGCGAATATGTATATAGTGTTTATTTAACAAGTCCATAACATAAAACAAATGAAAAATACATACCATATATAAATAAGCACTCCCATATTATAATATCCGTTATCATGAATAAAGCAGAGATCGAAATGTACTGCCCACACATGTTCGCCTTTCTTGTTACGCTGTCATAAAAATGCAGGTAACTAGCGAGGTTTTCTTGGTGCACGTTTGACAAAAAATCACTCATGGACTCGTCCACTGAAAAACCGGAAATAGGTTGGTGACGTTCACTAGTTACGTCATTTATCGCGACGCGGTATCTCGGAAGCCTCTTGTTTCCAGCTACTCTGAGATCCTTTTCCGACGTAGACTGGGTCATGTATGGCCGACGCTTCCAGTCCAGACGTACAAACGCTTGGCATTCTATGCTGTTGGAAGTGTTAAAACCACTGTCCAGCGACCCTGTTTGATTGTTACCCAAAGGTTTCTTCAAATGGGTTCTTCTCACATCACCTTCGGATCGGCATTTCTGCGCAATGCACCAAGTTCCGGTTTTGAAAGAAACGCGAATCTTAAGAACTCCGCTCATAGAGGTGCGTTTGGGTGTGGAGCATTTTGGACCGGACGAAGATTCTACATGCTGGCCCCAACAGTTCCATACGCTCTTTATCTTGTCGTCGTTCGCTGTTAGACGCATTTCTTTTTCCTGTGGAGTCCATTGTAGACGTAGACAAAAATCCGGATGTGAAAATGTCGCTTTCGAAGTCACCGGAAATGACGACTATAGACGCCCTTGTATAATACTTAGTACCGCACTCTTGATATGTCTGTCATACAGAAGACACTTCCATCATTCTTTGCGGTAGAAAAAATATAGCTAGTTCATTTACTCGGATATCTATGAGTTTATTACAGCAAAACTATGAAAAACTCTGAAATTCACTAACTATATACCGGTCATATATACATAAGACTTTCATCATTTGAGGCTTTCAGTTTTCTGTTCAACTGAGTCATTCAATTTTAGTTATTATAACACGCAGCAATTTGTGCATACGCGCTGAGATCTTTCTATATTATTATGTCTACCTGTTTTAATGGCATATTTCAGAGACGATAATCGTAATTTTGAAAGACAAATTCGCAATTTCTTTGGCAAATTATCAAGATAAGATTCAAATTCCAACCTCGCATTTAACTGATGTGTAGGTCATTAATGACATGCAATCATAAATTGAATTGTACCAAGATTGTTTATATTTAAAACATCTACCGCAGTGGACTAAAAAACGATATGGAAGGTATCGAGGATTGTACCAAACGTATGAAAAAACGTAAGTATCCAGTCTTAACATGTTAAGCCCAATTAGTTTTACAATTTTTCAAGATTTTGAATCGTTCATACAATTTTGATATGATTATGTTATTTGATTTGATGAGTTTACACCAGAACTTTATTATACGGACATTTCTGTATATGTAAAATGGATACCTTCCTAGTTCCCCAAATACTCTCATGCTGTTGCTATATGATTTGATACCTAGGAGCATTTTACAAATTTGTAAATGTATTCGTTCTAAATGATTAACCCTTTGCATGCTGGGAAATTTGTCGTCTGCTAAATTGTTGTCTGCTGAATTTCTAAAATTAGCATTTTCTTCGAATTTTTTCAAAGAATACTATCAGAATAGCAAACAGTTTGGATCCTGATGAGACGCCACGTTCTGTGGCGTCTCATCTGGATCCAAACTGTTTGCAAAGGCCTTCAAAATCCGGTTTCAGCGCTAAAAGGGTTAAAATTGTCGGCATGAGTATAGGTCATTACTGTAATTTCGCTCACTGATGTACTTTGTTGACTTTTTTTTAATCTGTGACAAAAAGTGGGAAAATTGTCATTTTGACCAACTGTGAACAAGTCCCTTCAAAGCTACATATTGTACTGATTTTTAAATCGATAACAATGTAATGTCTCGGAAAAAAGAAAACAAACCATATAAACCACTTACCGTATAAGAATACAAGGTACGTATCAAATCCAGCTTAGTGTATCTACTCGGCTATCTATGAGTTTCTTAAAGCAAAGACGGACAAACTATGAATTATATACCAATTATATACCGGATACACAGTTGTGATTTTTGTTCGTTAGACAGTGTGTGGATGCTTTTATCGTACTTAGATTATTATCTTTCAAAAATAGACAGGCCGAGTCCGTTGATGTAAATTTGTTTGTGATAAATTATTAACTGAACTGTTCATAAATCAAATTGTCCATAAGAATGATCTTTATCAAACAATTGTATTAATGATGAATAATTATACGCGAAAATTATCAGCGCATCTTATAAATGGCAATCTGATAACTTCAATTGGATTGTCCACTTACAATTTATACTTCAAACGTTATATATCTTTTCGTTCGCCAAATGTACCATTGAAATACAACTGAATCGTACAGACAGACAGACAGACAGACAGACAGACAGACAGACAGACAGACAGACAGACAGACAGACAGACAGACAGAAAATCATAACTTTCGTTTTATCAATATTAACCTTTAATAACCATGAATCACAGTATTGATAGAAGTTATTTAAAAGATTATTTAAAAGATACTGAACTTCAATGTTCAGGTGTTTTGCCTTTAATGGCCATAATTATTATCGGCAAAAAATATAAAAACAATGTCACCAATAGTCAGACCAGATTGAACATCCTGTTGTAGGAACATTTTTAAATCTTCAGCAAATAGGGGAAACAATAACGGGGACATTACTTGACGTAAACCAAAAATAATCAGAGTGCCAGCATTGGGGACAAATTTAATTGGCCATCGATACGTATTGGAGAGACTGGTGTTTGTTTTCCATCAATGATTTCCTGTTTTATATATATATGTTCATATCAATGAATGAATGATTTCTGCACAATCGTTCTGGTGTGTTGGCGGGTTTGAAGGACACCGCATGACAACACGCCAGAACGACAAATGTGCGCGTCAATACGACAATTCTGATATTATTATTTTTTTTTTTAATTATATATGTATTGATCAAAAGACAATGAAATCACACGCATTAAGCAAATAGCAATACAAGCAATAGAAAAGAAAAATGCAATAAACATATTTGTCGAAATAAATACACGACACAATAGCAATATACATTATTTATATACGGTTCGACAAACAGATTAAAGCATAAAAATGCATGTTTAGAATATTTTCTTTTTTTTTATACTGTTCCAAATTGTTCTAAAAGTTCATCTTTGATCTTTATTGAAAGCAATTATCTCCTCAATTTGTAGCCTTCTACGTATTAAAATGATTAATATTGGACATGTTTTTCTGATACTTATTTCAAAATAATATGCCAACAGGCATATAATTATTTGAAAAGAAATGAAATGAAAACAAATACTAGTACATCTTTTTGGAATGAATGTTTTATATCAGTTCTAATCACCTGTCTCGGATAACCATACGGTGAACAATTCACATTGTCAAAACTGATACAACAAATAAATAGCATGTTTTGTTCTTCGGAAGATGACCGGGGAGTCGGGTTACTCGAGTAAATTAGAGGTCCTAGTTCCAAGGCTCTTTTTTAAAGTCAACCATCAGATAAACTAATCAAAATTAAACTTAAAAGATTGCAGTAAATTGTTTTAATGGGGATAACTACGTAACTTATGGCTCTGTACAAATAGTTAATCATGGTTGTACCCAAGTGGACACCTGCTTGCCCACGGTACCTATACCACGTGACTATTTAAGATCTTTGTTGGGAGAATAAAGCGCGACCCAGATAACATTTTTAAGGATGTCTTTTTAAATTTGTCACCATTGTTACTGGGATAAAGTGGAGAGCCCGCTCATTCGTGAGAGTTTTCTATAGGTATCATGATTTTCTTTTAAACAAATAAGTATTTTTTTAAGTAATGTGCAACCGCGCGTTTGTAATATGAAGTCCCCACACTGATCCGCCATTTTTCTAACCGTTCAAACGCGCGGTTGCACTTTACTGAAAAAAATACTTATTTCTTAAAAAAAAATCATGATATTTTATTCAAGACGTGTACATAGTACATCGTCTTAACACATACATTTTCCCTTGCAGGGTTAAAAATATATGAGGATGGGGATTGAAAAGCAAGTTTTTGCTGAAGAAACGTGTTACAAACGATGAAAAACCGGGACGCTGATGGGAATAGCGCGTATTACGGTACAGAATACAAAAGATTTATGTTCTTGTTCGGTATCAAATAATATCAACATCACTTTTGATTTTCCTGATAAATATAAGTTTCAGCTGTATTTCAATGAAAACTTTGGCGAACGAGATTATGACATCCCGTTTGGGGTAAACATTTTCAGTAGGCAATCCTATTGAACTTATCAGATTCCCATTAATAAGATTCGCTGACAATTTTCGCGGATAATGTGTTCATCATTTGTACAATTGTTTGATAACAATCGTTCTTGAGAACAATATGATTTATGAGCAGTTCAGATAATAATTTATAAAAACAAATTGACATCAAAGAACTGGTCCTGTCCATTTATGAAAGATAATAATCTTAGTGCTATAAAAGCATCCACACACTGGCTAACGAGCTAAAATCACAACTGTATTTCTGGTATATAGTAAGTGAATTTCAGAGTTTGTCATCTTTTTGCTTTAATAAACTCATTGATATCCGAGAAAATTAACTAGCTTATTTTCTACCGCAAACAATGTTGGACGTGTCTTCTGTATGAGAGACATATCAAGAGTACGGTATTTTACAAAGGCGTCTATAGTCGTCATTTCCGGTGACTTCGAAAGCGACTTTTACACAACCGGATTTCTGTCTACGTCTACAATGGACTCCACAGAAGAAGAAGGTCGACTTACAGCGAACGACGACAAGATGAAGAGCGTATGGAACTGTTGGGGCCAGCACATAGATTCTTCTTCCGATCCAAAATGCTCCAAGCCTAAACGCACCTTTGCGAGGGGAGTTCTTAAGATTCGCGTTTCCTTCAAAACCGGAAGTGACGCATTGCGCAGAAGAGACGACCCGAAGGTGATGTGCGAAGACCCAATAGAAGAAATTACAATCATGAAGAGTCGCTTGACAGTGGTTATAACACTTCCAGCAGCATACAAGGTCAAGCGTTTGTCCGCCAAGACTGGAAGAGTCGGCCATACATAACCCAGTCTACGTCGGAAAAGGATCTCCGAGTAGCTGGGAACCAGAGAATTCCGAGATACCGCGCGACGATGAATGACGTAACTAGTGCACGTGACCGCCCTATTTCCGGTGTCTCATTAGACGAGTCTATGACTGATTTTTTGTCAAACGTGCACCAGAAAAACCTCGCTAGCTACCTGCAGTTTTATGACAGCGTAACAAGACAGGCGAAGATGGAACGGACCGGTAGATATGGATCTGTCTATGTGTAAGCAGTACCTTCAGACATCTGCCTTTTTCATGACAACGTATATTGTTATATGCGAGTGCTACTTTTTATATTTTAAGCGGTATTTAATTAACCTTTGTTTTAATGTTATGGACTTTCTGTTAAATAAAGAATATATCCATATTCACATACTTTGTTTTCATTTCGTGTATTAGTAATATTGGTTTGACAAAATAGTTATGCATTAGCTCTTATCTCGGTGTACAAATTAATCCGCTCGATTGTGTCTGTTTGTATGTAAGACGGGCAATGAAGTCCTGCCTATTATGAGGCTGACAATGACATCATAACGACGTAACATAATCATAGATATAACACACACAAAACGGACATAGAATAGGTGAAAATTAATGACGGTTATAAGGCCTGAAGAAAAATAGCAGTTATGTAGAAGATTAAAAAGGGCATATCAAAAGCCGAACAATAATTACGTATTGTTTAATCTTTTGAACTTTTATCTTATCGGATCACACATAAAGATTCTTTGAAAAATAACATCTTATATGATAATAAGGTCATACTTTGTACAAGAGTTTCATAAGAATCATTGTGATTAATAATTCAATTAATGAACAGTTATGATAGTAAGTTTAAAAAACTAATTTACATGAAAGGACTGGTTCTTTCAATGTATGTGAAATCAGCGATATGTGTGTGTACACTTCCTAACTGTATCACAAGAGAAAATCAAAGCATTATGAATTATTTGGACATTGTAAATATTAAGTAAGATATTTATGTTTGAAGCGTCCGATCGATATATGTTTATATTTAATTCAATTTTAAATATTTCCATTCATCATATTAAAAATGTGACATTACACCGAAAGTGGGTATGATTATTTTCACTAGTTTAATGATACTTATTACAGAAAAGTCCATAACGTTATTACACGAGTTCAGTTCGATTAGTTTAAATTGTAAATGCTTTATATTTTGATATGTATATAGACGTATAGAACGATTATAACATGTACTGAACGCTTTACAGTTAACTTGGGTAGAACTTACCTAACGTGACTGTTTACCTTTCCATAATATTTTTGCAACCACTGTAAGCCTTTTTTATATACGCCATCTCAAGAACGTCGCCGAGTTAAACATGACTGTTGACAAATAAAGCTGAATTTAGCGGCTTCATGAATAATTCATTACCAAATAACAGTGTATTGCAAGCAGATCATGAGAATTGCTTCACAAAAACACACTTTAAACAGAGCCACTGACGACATTTTTTTTACAATCACATGCAATAACAGGACTTTCTTAAATTAACCAATAGCTGTGCAACGATTGCAATTAAATAATTCCGCGTCTTCACGACGTAATGTTGTGACAATCCCTGAAAATGTGTAGTTTTAATTGTTCGGAAGGTGTGCTTTTGTGACAAATGTTTCGGCAGGTGTTACTCAATGGTGATAACTAAAGCGTGTTTATTTCTGATCTATTTAAACTTTTTTTCTATGAAATTCTATTTGAGAATGTTTTAATCAACATCGCTAAGGTACATTATTATGGTTTATGTCTTTGATCGAGAACGTACCCATTGTGATATACATGTAAATGAATAACCAAAACATCGAGTACTGTAGGTGAAACAGTATGGTAGCTGTTGGGCTTAATATTTATTTTAAGATCCGCATGTTTCATATTCAACCCTCGATATGATGTGTTTCTTCATTCATGCATTTTACCGTATTGTTTTGATAGAGACAGTGAACAACAATCAAATTATGTACACTATAGTCGACCTTCAATTATACAATTGAAAGAATACGCTTGCTTGAAACGTATTTATCGTGCATACGTTAAACACATTTGGTCGAAAATATTTTTCATCGTAACGATATAATATACATGTATATAAGTAACACAATTCATTTGTCGATCATGTTTTAAACCGACAAATGCAACTAATTTTGAACAATGACTCTGACCTGGCAAGTATCGCGCTTTCAGTGTGAGAGTCGCTTGACCAAGCATTTATCACTATTTGTATAGACAGACAGACATATTATTCAAGACTTGTACACAGTACATCGTCTAAACACATATATTTACAAAGAATATGTCATCATGATAAGGCACTCATATTTCCGTATTTTGTGAAGAAAAAACAACAACAAAATCAACAGTTAGGTAAAAAGGTGTTAACATAGATGACCATACCATTTCTGTAGTGTAGATGAGCAAATATTGAATATGTATTTGAATTGGCAAAATATATATGTAAACAGACGTGGTTAACAATTTTTTTAATAAATACAATGCTTATTTTAAACGTGTTGTGAATAAAAGTATATATATCTATATTCTTTACCAAAAAGGCAGTTTCGGTGCGATGTTGGACCGTTTGTACCTGCTTTTAATATATTATATTTATGTAGAATTTGCCTAGCTCCAGTAACTGTTCGAAATACAACAGAACAAACAGACAGAACAGAACAAATATTTTATTTCACTTAAGCATATTACAGCTCATCGTGATGATTCAGAATAATACATGCATGCGTGAAAATTATTCGTAATCAATATATTAATACAACAATAAGCTTGTGTGAGGAGCTTCTATTGCATTCGGTACAAGTCAAAGCGGTTTATGGGAATGATCATATAATCCGGATGAATATAGTTTTGTTACTCCCTCAATTTGTTGTTTTCTTCAAAATGGATTAACGTCGTTCTTACAAGTGATACAAATCTTTGCGGGTAGCTAGGTAATTGAAATATGACATACATATTCTTACCGCACATTGGACACCAGTCACACTTGGGGCGGGGNGGGGAGGGGCTGACAAAACCGCCCAGTAAAATCCAGTCTCGCTCGATTGGTCGTTGTCGACTCAGCTACTTCATAAACGTACCCCGTGTACTCTAAAGTATAATTCAAAGTACACGGGGTACGTAGGATATCCTTAAAAGTACCCCGGAGTTTGGCCGGGATCCTTAAAGCTTATTTTCCGTACCCGGGGTAAATTGTAGTATACCAAAGATCTATAACTATACATATCTTTATAGATCTTTGAGTTTACTTAAGAGTACCCGGGTACGTTTAAGTAGTACCTGAGCAGACAACGACCAACTGAGCCCCAATCTGACTAGTACCAGAGACTTGACGGCTATGATAAGGCAGAGTTTGTGACACGTTAATTATTTATTTCATGTGAGTATTTCGTAACAGTTGATGCATGCATGTTATGGCGGTTAATATACACGTAAAACATTATATACGAGTGGAATTGTTAAAATCGTATCATAAATATAAAAAGGTATACATGCTTGGCACATTGTTATCAAAGTTTCGTCTGATCGGTTCCACTGATGTTCCCATCTGAGCATTCCCGCGCTAGTTTCAAGTTTTTTAAACTCATCCTTTTTTCTTGACACGACATCCGTCTCCCTACTGCCCTTTCGGTGCATAATGGCAGCATATTTATCTCATCCACCACTCTTGCCTCCGTTGAAACTACGCATGCGCAGTCTTTATTGAACGGTACCAATCGGTCAAACGTAGTTTTACACCTACTGCAATTGGTGTATGTCCGTCTTGAACTTCCTAAAATCGTGCCCGTACGCGGGTCTTTATTGTCTTGAGTATTAACCGTCAGACGCTGTCTTTCAACTGACGTCTGCTCGTCGGTGACGTGTGGTGCGCTTTCTTCGTTCACCTGAGAAAACGAGATCGGAAGAAACGCCAGGCTGTTAATGGCCGGAAGGACGGGCCTGTGGACTTGTGGACTCGGGCTGCCCCTAGGCTGGCTGTGTAGCGTGTGGAGGAGCTGACAGACGACGCCGACGCGGGATCTCTGCTCCCAGACCCGACGGACCTCGTCGTAGTTCTTCAGAAATTCGTCCGTCTCGTTGTCACCGTTCCGACGGCGTTTCTGGCGCGAATAATGACTTAGTCCGAACACTCCAAACACCGCGACACCGTAGACAAACAAGACAGCGATGGTATACTGCATAGCACCGAACGCGTCCTCTGGTATACGCGACGTCATATTAAAAGAATTATTTTGCCGTGTCACATGTGTACAGTCCGAGATATTGAAAACAAACCTAAAATTTAAGCCGACGCCGAGAGTAGCGTTGCACAAAAATCTGCCGCGAATATTGTCCGAAACAGGCCGCCTCAATTTGGTCATCTCTGTTACTATACCACGCGTCTGTGAGTGAATCCTGGTAAAATACATGACCACATGTGGATCAGTATCGATCCGCGCCTAATTAAGGCTCACGGAAAATTAAATATTTCATGGAGTTTTAAATGCCATGGTAAAAAGAAGCGTAAAGGATAAAACAACGCGATATTGATTTACGACATGCAGTGAAATGATGTTTGCTCAGAGAAGGACAATTCGTTAAAATCTGCTAAAAATGCCATGGTTAGTACACCGATACTCACACAAAGCAACTTTGCTGCAAGGGATTATCGACAAATGGTATTGCCTGTGGCGTGTATAATGCATCCAGTTATTTGACTGAGAAGAAAAGTTTATTTTATGCTTTCTGGTGGTTTATAGACAAATATCAGTGAAATTAAACTGATACTTCACTGTATCAAACAGTGGAAATAAACAGTGAAAATCATCGAAATTTTTCTTATTTTTTACTGAAACTATTTTTGTTAAAATACAAAAATAATCATTTGTGATCATAAAATAAAAAGAAAATTTGTTGGATTCATAGAAAAATGTATTTCCTATATAATCCAACAAATATCCTCTATACGATTGGAAAGTATAAGCGGTTGTTAGTGAATATGACTCGAGTCTCATTTAAGTCGGTTAAACGTCGATTCTTTCATTTCTGCCTTTCAAGAAAATGTTCATTACTAAGTGCAAAATAAAATATTTGAATTGAGATACGCGATAAATGGCAATTATGAAACTGTAATTGTTAATTATTAAGACACATTACCTTAACTCGACACAAGCTTCCGTGGTGCGATAAGGTGGAACAGCGGTTCACAGATTATATGAAGAACAAACACCCATATAGATTTATGGACTTTTTTAGTAGCCTATAGATTTATGAACTTTTAAAGTCTATTTTCAAAGGGAAGTGTGTTAAACAAATGATAGTGTCAACAGGGGACACTGGTTAGTGTGAATGCTATTATGAAATTTTATTAGTATATGTTCAATGAATGTATCGTGCCTGTTTCTTAATGTCTTTTACGACAATAAGGCTGTATTTTACGAATTGTAATGCATTCTATTGCAGCCATTATGTCAGATTTAACCAATGTACTCATAATAAACGGTGTACTTTTATATGTAATATTACATGACGTTTGGACCATCTATATTTTTGAGTTCGTAGGTGGTCTGTATAAGATAAATGAAATGCTTGTTAAGTAAAACCAAACGTCGTTTAATACAATTTGTGTTGCGTGTTTGTCTACAGACACCGTTTCATAATATCAGTTTAATTAGATAGTGCACTATGACCAGAGCCTTTTGACTGCCAATATTTTTGTTTCGTATAGGTAGCAAGCAAGTGCTTATACTTATGCTATTGTAACATACAGGAAACATAATTGACATGCATTATAGTACAGCTAACTGTAAGATAGCTTTATATAAGAAAACAATTTGATAACTATAACGTATTGTACAATTTCCCTCAAACATGTACATACCGCTATACTAGTATCATGAGCATGTGCCTCGTGAAACGAATTTTGTTACTTCGGATTAGTACAAAGTATTATTGTTATTTCAATTGTCAAATCAAAAACCTAATATATATAAAATACGGTATATTTGATAAATTGCTGTAATTAATTACCTTCACTACAGTTTGACGTCATTAGATATATTTAATTACATATATACTATCGATAGCTATTAATAAGAATGTCCAATATTATATAATACATGTGTGTATCATTGCAATGAAACGTATTATTACTTTTTATAATCATAAACTATTGATTGTGTTAACACTGTATGCTTACTTTTGTCCACTTGGGCTTTTGGCCTTCGGGATGTAATGTTTAATAAACTTGTAAACTCGTATGAAAATGTGTTGATAAGTACGAATGCGGTTAAATTATTGAAGCTTAGAACCAAATCACTTCATTCCATTACTTCATTTGATTCTTTGATTTCGAATTTCAAATCTTTAAATAGAAGCGGGCATTCAATTTTAAATTTATTACGAATATAAAATAAATCACAATTTCTCTGTTCTTGCAAGTCGTAGCGTATAAACTCACGGGAATAGCCGAATGCCGTGTTGATTTTCGTACATTTCCGTGAATTGGACGAAGTGCACCTCTTGAATTATGTATCTATAATTAACTTAACAGTTACAAAACGACCGATTTAATGACAATAAAAACTAACTTTATTGTCATTGCTTCATCCACAGTTCGTATCGTACAAACTTTCGTACATTAAACATGTGGCATTGCATGGAAAGTTGGGTATGATAAATTTCACAAGTTAAAGAAAAGTCCGTGATGTTATTAAACGGATTGAATACGATTAGTTTTAGCCGGAAATGCTTTGAATATTGATATTCATATTTACATATAGAACGATTTCAAATGTTCTGAACACTTTACACTTAACTGCTGTACAGCTTATCTAAAATGGCCTTTGTGCGGATTGCACAGCCTAATCTGGCATGAAACTTCAAGAACATGCAAAAAGCCCAATTTTCCCAGAACGCTGCTCAATTATTTGTATAACCACTGTGAGGCCTTTTTTTGTATACACGCCACCTCAAGAACGTAGCCAATATAGAGTTAAAACATAAGTGTTTGTTGACAAATAAAGCTTAATTTGGTAGCTAAATGAATAATTTATAACTACATAGAATTATTTCGAATGAAGATCATCTGAATTGCTTTAAAACCACATAGTCACTTACGACCATTTTCTACAATCGCATGAGAAAAACGAGCAGACTTAGGGATAAAGAATAGACCTAGAACCAAAAAACAAATGTCCAGCGTTTGAATATATAGAGACTACCACTGGTGATAATGTCCTTAACATAATTTTCTTCATGAAGAATGATGAAGATAGAGGAGGTAAATTTCAAGTTTGAATCAAAATTAAAGCAATTCTTGAATATTCCAATTTAAAGAATATTCTTTATTCTTAGACTTAAGTCTACGAATTGTTTGGTGAATACCAGCCCTTGTCTACAATATTAAGCTTTGTTGTATATAATTGCATCATAAATAGCATCACTAAATTCACCTAAAATGTCTCATATTAAAAATAGTTTTTAAACATGAATCGTTTCGTATTAGTTGTTGTTGTTTTTTTTCCCGCATTTTGTTGACATTCGCTGAATATTTGCAATCAAAATAGCAGTAACTAATCGGGTTCATCAATTTGTTATAAATTAACGCAATGAATAGAGCGTCGAACGCCATTACAGTGTATTCTGTTTCAATGCTATTGTGAACTCAGCTAATAAATTATGCCTCTATAATGTACAATGTCAAATTAAATTACGTAGTCAGATTCCAAATATCATTGTTAACATCATTAAATCATTGTGAATAATCGTAAATTATGGGACACATTCAATAACCACAATTTACTCCATTGTTGTCATTTAGCTTTTAGCTCATGTGATCACATTTGTGTGCGAGTTGTTGTTTTAACCCTTTTGTGGCGTCTCATCTGGATCCAAACTGTTTGCAAAGGCCTTCAAAATCCGGTTCCAGCGCTGAAAGGGTTAAAATTGCCCGTTACCCTTCGTAAGTCAAGCGTCATCATTTACCAATACATTAAAACAACATCTTTCATAAAACTGCTTCTTATATATTTACCAAACTTCAAAGAATTCTTTGATGGCTCATTTTCTTTATTGTTCACATCGTATCGGTCGCTGATTACAGTTATGTCGTTACTCAGCAGAGGTAAGATAGATTTAAATGAGTCTCGTTCTGGAAAAACTGGGCTTAATGCATGTGCGACTTGTTTAGTTAGTAACATATTTTATTGTATATACACATGCATTTACAAACAATAACATATGTTAGACAGTTTGAAGTACATGTATACAAATGGATTGGGCTTACAGTTATACCAACATCATCGAAGGGCCCTCTCCATTATGACAGTTTATTGTAAAGGTTAACAATATGGTTATGCCAAGGTACAGGTAATTCGGTAGTTCAATGATGTTTGTGCATACTGAAGAAAGCAAAGTTCTGGAAGGTAGAAGTAAAATGCATCAGCCTATTAAAATAACAAAATTGTTTATATAGAGTAAGTGGCTAATAGAAAGTTTGTGTATACTAATATTAGACAAAAGAGACAAAAAGAAGAAGAAAAAAAAAACAACATAATTATAAACAAAGATACACATGTTTACAAAACCCTGACCAGCTCGACCATATTCTTCCTTTCAACTTGATATAGAAAAGCTTAAAGGGGTGCTATTATTTACTGGTTACTTGATTGTTATACATTAAATCGTTTCGTTCGTTTGATAAATAACTGAACTTCTTGAAAGAGCTTACAGTTGGCTTTGTAGTTCAAAGTTTGTACGCCAAACACGAGTGTCGATGAATTAATTGGATGAAATATACGCGTGTTTATAAACATTTGTAAGCGTTCGTCCTGATAGCGCGAACATTAAAAGAAGTAATGATCTGCATCCTCGATGTGGTAACCACAGCTACATTTGGGTGAGTCAGTTAGATGATTTTCAAAAAGATGCGCTTTCAGATCACTACATTGTTTTCTTATTCGAGCATGTATTACTTGGTATGTTCTCTCACCCTGTGAATAATATGCAGGGACTTTAGGTGCTTTGAATGTTTCGTTAAGTTTTGTTTTAAATTCGTTAAATGTATTAGAATTACGAATATCAGAATCAAGATCGTTCCATAGTTTGATTGCTGATGGTATAGCAGAGTTTGAGTATATTTCAAGTCGTCTAGGTAATGTAAGTAGATTACCACCATTTCGTAGGTAATACATAGAATTTTCATTTACGGGTGTTGGAAACATGTCCGAAAGATATTCTGGTAAGGTACCCTTTGTGTGTTTGTAAACTAATATTAGTTTTTGAATGCAGCGTCTGTGTTCCAGTGATACCCAGCCAATTTCAGTCAGTAAATTGGTTATAGATGACGATCTCGTCAAACCAATAACGATTCTAGCGGCGTCATATTGATTTTTTTCTACAAAATCTTTTTCATATTGTGTACAATTATCCCAGATGACCGACGAGTATTCTTATACAGAACGTAAATATGATACGTATATTTGGTTTAGCGTTTGACGTTTTAATTTGATCTTTAGCATTCTCATAGATCTATTATTGTATATGCTCTGCTAAGAATAGCGTTAATGTGATTGTGCCATTTACCATTTTGACTGAATAAGATATCTAGTTGGGTGTGGGTTTCAACAAAGCCCAACTGATTGCCGTCGAAACGTAGTTGGGGTTTGGCATGTCCAATAATGAGAAAAAGACAAGTTTAGTTTTGGAGGGATTAAATGAAACCAACCATTGTTTGGCCCATGTATTAATTTGGGTAAGGTCATTGTTGAGGATCCTTTCCATAAAAGCATGATCATTTGAGGTTACTGAAAGTGAGCTGTCATCGGCAAACAGTCTTAAAAGTTACTTAGTAACTTTGATAGATATCTCATTGGAAAATGTGGTATGAACAAACACCCGCCGTGTGCGGTTGGATAAGTAATTTGATAACCAATTAAGGATATATCCAGATATTCCATACTGCCGTAGCTTGAAGAGAAGCCCTTTATGCCAGACGCGATCAAAAGCCTTGGAAATTTTGCAGAAGACCATGCACGTGCTTTGTATGTCGTCAAATGTTTTGCATATTTTATTATATATGTCAATAAGTTGATATGTAGTCGAGTGACCAGGCAGGAAACCCGATTGATATGTGTAAATAAGTTTTTAATATGCAAATGATAATATACATATTTGAATACTACTCTTTCAAATACTTTTCCTACGCAACTAATAAGAGAGATCGGCCGGTAGTTTGACGGTTGCTCTTTGTTACCCTTTTTGAAGAGAGGAATTACGTTTACCTATTTCCAAGAGCTAGGGAATATGTTTTCTTTAATGGACCTATTAAATAAAATACAAAGCGGTTTGCATATTGTGTTCAATGTTTGTTTCAGCATTCGATGACTGACTTCGTCTGGACCGCTTGCTTTATTTATAATAAGATTATAAAGAACGTCCTTAATGTCTTGTTCAGAAATGTTAAAATCATTTAAAATCACATCCGTTTTCAATCCAAAAGACGGCAAGTTTACATCTATGTCATCAACATTCGAAACAGAAACAAACTAGTCATTTAGTGTATTGGCCTTTTTGAAATCTGTTATTGAAACAGACTGATCACTTTTGATCAGAGGAGATTTTTTTTCTTAATTCGATAAATTGTCTTTTACAAGACTTTTGATTAGCTTCCAGTATTGTTTAGGGTTTGGTGATGAAAAATCGCTTATAGTGAATTCAATAAAGTTAAAAAAACACATCTCCTTTGCGTACTTTTTCATATTGTTTACTTTGTTTCGAAGGTGTTTATATTTGCTCCAGCCTGATGGCTTTCCGGTAAGCATTGCTGTACGTTTATGGCGATCACGCGAACAAGTAGTTCTCCGAATTTCGGAATTATACCAGGGCTTAATGCATGTGCGGTTCGCAGAGGCTAATCAAGGACGACACTTTCCACCTTCACTGGATTTTCATTTAGAAGATACCTCATTAAAACGCAATTTATTTAATAAATTACGGGAAAAGATGACTTCACAGGCTAATCTGGGACGTTACTTGAAGCCCAGTTTTTACAGAAAGCGACTCAAATAATGAAAAGCGTCTCTTGTGGTTCCGCATTGATATATATTGTTAAACTGTTTGCATGTATTAATGAGTTACCTTCGGAAAATAAAGAGATTATTATTATATTATTATTATTATTGCCAACATGTTTCGTATCCGTCGTGGAACACGTTATAGTGTTTCTCTACAAAACATTGATAAAATTATGTCCATGGGATATAAAACTGCCATCTTACGTTACATGGTTTACATGGACGTAGTAAACGAAACAGAAACTTTCAATAACTCTCAAACCCGAAAGCTCATGGCATGGACAAATAATTTTGTTTTTACTTTCGATTAAGATTACACATGCTGACTTTAATGAAATATACCGGTACGTATATTACCATACTTTGACACCCGCGTTGCCCTTACGCTTTCTCAACCTCTTGTTCATGCTTGTTGATGAATGTGATTTTGAGAATTAAAAACGCTTTAATGGGAAATACTTTTAGTAATATTTTTCTTTTCAGTGTGTATATTAACGAGCAGCAAATCTAAAGCAAAAGCATTTTCACAAATAACAACGGAGAGTCCCTATCTATATTGATAAAATGCTTACAACTTACAGAATACTAGTGACCTTCCTAATTCGAACTTCAAAAATGTGACATCCCGGTTAGAAGAGGATACAGCTCTGTAGGGTTTTGTTGTTGACACAAGGATTCGGCCTGGACGCAAATGAGAACCTTATCGAAGATTTATGGTACACATTTATTGGCGATACAGTCAAGAAAATTGCTAACTGAAATCTCAATGAAACTTCAATAAAACAATCAAATTGTCACCAATTACTTGGTCTTAATCGATGACTTCTTCTCGGAGGAATACGCCACACACGCGGTACAAGAACAGCAATACACGTGTTTTACACAGTGACTCCAGACATATTTGTTAACAGAAACCACGTGCAGAATTGTTTATACACATTCATGTGTAAAATGTGTTGTTTCTTACCTTCCGTCAACACAAAAGAACGACAAATGTAAGAATTGTCGTATTGACGCGCAAATTTGTCGTTCTGTCGTATTCGTGTACTTTTAACACGCGTACACACCAGATCGATTTGGCAGAAATCATGCAAGATACACTTCAGCTTATGCGAATTTATTTAAACACCGCGATAAGAGCTATTTCCAGCGACTTCTAGGTTATTCAAACGTTTTTTACTTTTTCGTCAAAATATTTTGTTTTAATTTAATTTGTTGGATTCAATGGAATATGGATTTTAATTCACTCGCGATCATAGAAACAATAGCTGCGTCTGTGAAACACAAAGCCCCCTACTGCGATTTGAAGCCGCACAGCAGCTATTTTAGAGAAAAAAAACAAGTCCCATGACTTCGCCAAAATTCAATGGACCAGAACGAATATACCACTTCATCTGTAGGTCAGGTAGGTAAACTCACATTTCAAAAATCAATTCCAAACAAGCTGAACAAGTTTTATTTTACTATTAGATTTGTCACGAATTAATACATGTGGGAAATGGCTTGATAATTACAGGATTTTAGTTGTATCGCTTGCCAAACTTTGCGTTGCATGGAAACCGATTTCCCATGCTTGTTGATATGAAAGCAATAACAGGACTTGCTTAAATTAACAAATACTGCTATATTCGCAATGATTGTAGTAATCTGCTTACATAATTCGTTTGACGCATGCACTGTGCTTTTCCAATCGCTATGGGGGCGTGCAACACTGCCAAGAGTATTGTCCCAAACACGACGGGGACACTCCTGAAAATGTGTAATCATATATACATGTATTGTCAAAGTGTGCTTTTGCGAAAACAAGTTTTGGCTAATGTATTTCACCGGTGCTTACTGTAACCTTGTTTATTTGGAATACTTATAAACTTCTTAGTGTATGTCACGATGTGTGAATCGTAAATTAGCATCCTTTCAGTTACAAATCATACCCGTAGCCAGGTGGGGGTGCGTAGAGTGCGTTCGCACCCAACATTTTTTGACGAGTAAAACAAATGTACTATAAGTTGCACACAATTATATTCGACGCAAAAACAGTTATTTATCCTTTATCGAAATCCAGTGAGTCTTCGTATTTAAGCGTCATAATAATGTTTAATTCAATAGGCTATACGACAGGTCACTATATGATTAATTTCTCGATGAAGTCATTTCCAAGATAGCGCGTGATTTTTATTTACAATTTTAACTGTAGAATTGTTGAAATCAACAGAAGTTTTGACAGCAAAATGTGAGAAGATCTCAACAGCCGGTCCTGACGAAGGTGAAAGGTATGTTAACTTAAATAGTTAACTTAGAATTAATGTTATATTAATTCATAGATTAAAAGTTAAATGGTGATTTTCATATCAGTACTGTATAGTGTTTTCTTGTTTTATGAAAAAATGTGCCATTTTCAATAGTATTTTTTTCATTTAATTAGAAAACATTATAATGTTTATCCACTGAGTAAGCTTTAAACTGTTTGAAATCTATGACAACTATAATTGTAAATAAAAATTACCTGATTGTGGGCGCTATAAATTTGTTGAATTACTACGCCTTGATATAAATTTGCCATACAAGCAAAGTATGCAGACACCAAAATCGATATTTATTTATAGATATTTGATACTAAATGATTGTTTTGTAACTTTTGTCATCGTTATTAATGTCTGTTAAAGCTTTAACTGTAATGGATATCATAACATAATAATGAAGCCTACTAATTGTGGGTTGAAATCCCAGTCAGTGTTTGTTTTCACCATTTTGGGTCCCTTTGGATTGGGAAAAATCGCGGCGTTTTGACCATAATTGGGAATTTAGTGTTGTATTTATTTTGCTTACAAATGCTTAAGAATTAAGTGTTTTCAAGATTACATTTACTGATATGAAACTTATAGAGCTGGATGGGAGAGATAATCTAAATATTGATTTTTTTTAACCTTCAATTGGGAATACTTTGGTCCCAATTGGAAAAAAATACATACCTTTTTCAATTGGGAATGGGGCCGAGTACCGGCACCGAATTTGAATTTAAAAAAAAAACAAACTGCCAGTCCCATAACCTTTTTGACAATCAACTAAATGGCTGGAAAAAAACATTTTGATTAACTTGAATAAATAATCTTATAAAAAAAGAAAGTACATTTTAGATGATTATAAACGGAATTTATTATATGCTTTCCGGTGATTTATAGAGAAAAATCAGTGAAGTAAAACTGATATTTCACTGTTTCAAACAGTGAAATATGACAGTGAAAAATATCGATATTTTTCACTGTTTTACTGTGAAATGACGTCATTTTTTTGACGAAATGACGTCATTATTCCAGCGAAATTGTCCAGTTAAATTCTTTACAATGTAAATAAACGGGTGAAAAAAAAGGCATAAAATAAAAAGAAAATGTGTTGGGTTAGGTGGAATATCGATTTAAATTCACTCGTGATCATAGAAACAATATATTTTCACTCGTGGCTGCGGCACTCGTGAAAATATTATTTTTAATGATCACTCGTGAAATAAAATCGATATTCCACCAAATCCAACAAATATCCTCTATTATATGCCAGCTTCCGAAAATGACTGAAATCAAAGGACACCCTGTCGACTTTTGCCGAAGACTAATGAGTCACTGGTTAATAATTGTCTAGTATACCACGATTTATAACAATTACACATTGTGCACAGCATTTTCGACAGACTGCGTTGTCTTTTGTTGTATCCCTGTACAACCATTTTTGGATCACCTAAAGGGTTTTCCAGCAAAAAAATATCAGCTATGCTCAAGACACGATAATTGTTTTATTGTATGGCAAGAAAACAAATCATTTCTAGAAAGCAATCTAACTTTTTTGTAGTTAACCAACACTTAATGGCATCTGTTGTGCTCCACAAACAGAACTTTCCATAATGTTTTAATCATGTCAAACTTGACACAACGAAATATGTCCTACTCTTAAACAGTTGTTATAATGAATTTTAAACGTTATAACATATGATCAGGTGGATGTTAACGTTTAATGTTCATTAAGTGTGACGGACCTTGAGCATAATTGGCAAATAAGTCCTTTTTTTTCTTGAACGTCCTGGTATACATTGTTAAGGACTGTGAGACCATAAGGCTAGTAGTTTGTGGTTATAGGATCTTTATGAAGCCTTAATTGTTATATATTTCTGAAATTCGTTTTGAAAAAGATAACTAATTTGTTAAAAATAGTTTAAGAAATAAAAGTAACCACGTAGGCTATACCATTTTGATTTCTGTTTATTATGATGCAGATTAGAGAAGACCCTGTTTTGTTTATCAGTGTTTGTTGTACAATACCTATAAGCACGCTCAGAGCAATGCTAGGACTATGGTACTATCCATAGTAGAAGATAAACAGTAACCTTTTAGTTTTCTTGATTTATGAATGGTATAATTTTGGAATGGTAAAATACACCAATTTTATCAAGATTCCAATAAATAATGATATTTTATACCGTTCTTATTGTTGATTTTACATTCTTTAAATGTGTTGTTGCATATGTAAACAAAGTGTGTGCGCGCATACTAGTGTCAGGCTAAACACAGTATAAAATAATGTATTTCCGTGACTGATCGAAAAAGGTGGTTATTGCAAAACGGTAGTGGGGAATACATGTATGTTATATCATTTTGTTGTCGATCAGTCACTGAGTATGGTCAATGAAAGTTAAATTTCATATAAAAATGCTCTTTGATTATAACTTCAGTCTCTAATTACAGATTAAACGTCCCCAGAATTTTACGTTTCATTTTCAAAATTTTCTAGGGGGAGGACCTTCACACCCCCGATTGCAGGAGGGGGGCATCCCCTCCCGCACCTACCCCCTTTGCCACTTCGTTGCTCAATATCAATCGTTGATGGGAAAATTCGCACCCCCAAAACCCTGACTTCGGGCCTGTCATAAATATGGTTTGTCTTATGATGAAGAACGTGCTCATGGTTATATAAATGAATGAAGCACACATCGAGGACTGTATGTCACCAAGTTTGTTATTTATAAGGGTTAAATGTTTCTTTGTAAGATCCGCTTGTTTCATATGCAACCCTCGATATGATGTGGTTCTTCATTCATGCATTCTACCGTATGGTGTGATTCGCGCATAAGCTAAACACATTTGGTCGGAAATATATTTCACAGTAACGGTATAATTTGCATGTATATAAGTAACACGATTCATTCATCGATCATGTTTTTAACAGACAAATGCAACTTATGTTGAACAATGAAACTGACCTGGTAAGTCTCGCGCTTTTGAGCTTCGACTCGCGCTTAACCGAGTAGTTATCACTCTTTTTATACATGTACTGATACAAGTATATAAATTTATATTCTTTAGCAAAGAGGCGGTTTTGGATGCGATTTTGGACCGTTTTTACTTGCTTTTGATATATTATATTTAGGTAAAATTTGCCTAGCTCCCGTAACTGTTCAAAATACAACTATATGTATAAGCTTGTGTGAGGAGCTTCTATTTCATTGGGTTCAAGTGGAAATGATCATATAATAAGAGTGAATATAGTTTTGGTACTCCCTCAATTTGTTGTTTTCTTCAAAATAGATCAAACGTCGTCCTAGCAAGTGATAACAATCTTTGCGGGTAGCTAGTTAATTGCAATACTGCATACATATTCACCGCACATTGGAATCTAGTCTCACGAGGGGGGGGGGCCTGGCAAAACCGCCCGTCAAAACACACTCTCGCTCGATTGGTCATTGTCCGCTCAGCTTCTTCATAAAAGTACCCCGTATACTCTAAAGTATAATACATAGTACACGGGATACGGAGAATATACAAAAAAGTACCCCGGACTTTGGACGGGTGCCTTAAAGCTTTTTTTCCGTACCCGAGGTACATTGTAGTATACCAAAGATCTATAAATATACATATATTTATAAATCATTGAGTATACCGGTACTTAAGAGTACCCGGGGTACGTATAAGTAGTACCTGGGCACACAGCGACCAACTGAGCTCCAATCTGACTAACACCAGAGACTGGACGGCTCTGATGAGGCAGAGTTTGTGACACGTTACTTGAGCAGACAACGACCACCTGAGCCCCAATCTGACTAACACCAGAGACTGGACGGCTCTGATGAGGCAGAGTTTGTGACACGTTACTTGAGCAGACAACGACCAACTGAGCCCCAATCTGACTAGTACCAGAGACTTGACGGCTATGATAAGGCAGAGTTTGTGACACGTTAATTATTTATTTCATGTGAGTATCTCGTAACAGTTGATGCA
Source organism: Dreissena rostriformis (assembly GCA_007657795.1). Classification (NCBI taxonomy): domain Eukaryota; kingdom Metazoa; phylum Mollusca; class Bivalvia; order Myida; family Dreissenidae; genus Dreissena; species Dreissena rostriformis. The sequence goes on from VMBQ01001762.1 coordinate 116,380, forward strand.
TGCATGTAATGGCGGTTAATATACACTTAAAACATTATATACGAGTTTGATTGTTAAAATTGTATCATAATTATGAAAAGGTAAACATGTTTGGTACATTGTTATCAAACTTTCGTCTGATCGGTTCCACTGGTGTTCCCATCTGAGCATTTCCGCGCTAGTTTCAAGTTTTTAAAACTCATCCTTTTTTCCTGACACGACATCCGTCTCCCTACTGCCCTTTCGGTGCATAATGGCAGCATATTTATCTCATCCACCACTGTTGCCTCCGTTGAAACTACGCATGCGCAGTCTTTATTGAACGGTACCAATCGGTCAAACGTAGTTTTACACTTACTGCAAATGGTGTATGTCCGTCTTGAACTTCCTAAAATCGTGCCCATACGCGGGTCTTTATTGTCTTGAGTATCAACCATCATACGCTGTCCTTCAAATGACGTCTGCTCGTCCGTGACGTTTTGCGCGCTTTCTTCGTTCACCTGGGAAAACGAGATCGGAAGAAACGCCAGGCTGTTTACGGCCGGACTGACGGGCCTGTGGACTTGTGGACTCGGGCTGCCTCCCGGCTGGCTGTGTAGCGTGTGAAGGAGCTGACAGACGACGCCGACGCGGGATCTCTGCTCCCAGACCCGACGGACCTCGTCGTAGTTCTTCAGAAATTCGTCCGTCTCGTTGTCGCCGTTCCGACGGCGTTTCTGGCGCGAATAATGACTCAGTCCGAACACTCCCAACACTGCGACGCCGTACACAAACACTACGGCGATGGTATACTGCATAGCACCGAACGCGTCCTCTGGTATACGCGACGTCATATTTGAAGAATTATTTTGCAGTGTCACATGCGTACATTCCGAGATATTGAAAACTAACTTAAAAATTAAGCCGACGCCAAGAGTAGCGTTGCACACAAATCTGCCGCGAATATTGTCTGAAACAGGCCGCTTCAGTTTGGTCATCTCTGTTACTATACCACGCGTCTGTGAGTGAATCCTGGTAAATAACAGGACAACATGTGGATCAGTATCGATCCGCGCCTAATTACGACGGCTCACAGAAAATTAAATATTTCATGAAGTTTTAAATGCCATGGTAAAAATAAGCGTTAAGGATAAAACAACGCGATATTAATTGACGACATGCAGTGAAATAATGTTTGCTCAGAGAAAGACAATTCGTTAAAATCTGCTAAAAATGCCATGGTCAGTACACCGATACTCACACAAAACAACTTTGCTGCATGGGATAATTGACAAATGGTATTGCCTGTGGCGTGTGTAATGCATCCAGTTATTTGACTGAGAAAAAAAGTTTATTTTATGCTTTCTGGTGGTTTATAGACAAATATCAGTGAAATAAAACTGATACTTCACTGTATCAAACAGTGAAAATAAACAGTGAAAATCATCGACATTTTTCTTATTTTTTACTGGAACTATTTTTGTTAAAATACAAAAATAATCATTTGTGATAATAAAATAAAAAGAAAATTTGTTGGATTCATAGAAAAATATATTTCCTATGATCACTCGTGAATAAAAATCGATATTCCACCGAATCCAACAAATATCCTCTATATGATTGGAAAGTATAAGCGGTTGTTAGTGAATATGACTCGAGTCTCATTTAAGTCGGTTAAACGTCGATTCTTTCATTTCTGCCTTTCAAGAAAATGTTCATTACTAAGTGCAAAATAAAATATTTGAATTGAGATACGCGATAAATGACAATTATGAAACTGTAATTGTTAATTATTAAGACACATTACCTTAACTCGACACAAGCTTCCGTGGTGCGATAAGGTGGAACAGCGGTTCACAGATTATATGAAGAACAAACACCCATATAGATTTATGGACATTTTTAGAAGCCTATAGATTTATGAACTTTTAAAGTCTGTTTTCAAAGGGAAGTGTGTTAAACAAATGATAGTGTCAACAGGGGACACTGGTTAGTGTGAATGCTATTATGAAATTTTATTAGTATATGTTCAATGAATGTATCGTGCCTGTTTCTTAATGTCTTTTACGACAATAAGGCTGTATTTTACGAATTGTAATGCATTCTATTGCAACCATTATGTCAGATTTAACCAATGTACTCACAATAAACGCTGTACTTTTATATGTAATATAACATGAAGTTTGGACCATCTATATTTTTGAGTTCGTAGGTAGTCTGTATAAGATATATGAAATGCTTGTTAATAAATACCAAACGTCGTTTAATACAATTTGTGTTGCGTGTTTGTCTACAGACACCGTTTCATAATATCAGTTTAATTAGATAGTGCACTATGACCAGAGCCTTTTGACTGCCTATATTTTTGTTTCGTATAGGTAGCAAGCAAGTACTTATACTTATGCTATTGTAACATACAGGAAACATAATTGACATGCATTATAGTACAGCTAACTGTAAGATAGCTTTATATAAGAAAACAATTTGATAACTATAACGTATTGTACAATTTCCCTCAAACATGTACATACCGCTATACTAGTATCATGAGCATGTGCCTCGTGAAACGAATTTTGTTACTTCGGATTAGTACAAAGTATTATTGCTATTTCAATTGTCAAATCAAAAACCTAATATATATAAAATACGGTACATTTGATATATTGCTGTAATTAATTACCTTCACTACAATTTGACGTCATTAGATACATTCAATTACATATACTATCGATAGCTATTAATAAGAATGTCCAATATTATATATTAGACATGTGTGTATCATTGCAATGAAACGTATTATTACTTTGAATAATCATAAACTATTTTTTGTGTTAACACTGTATGCTTACTTTTGTCCACTAGGGTTTTTGGCCTTCGTAAACTCGTATGAAAATGTGTTGATAAGTACGAATGCGGTTAAATTATTGAAGCTTAGAACCAAATCACTTCATTCCATTACTTCATTTGATTCTTTGATTTCGAATTTCAAATCTTTAAATAGAAAGCGGGCATTCAATTTTAGATTTATTACGAATATAAAATAAATCACAATTTCTCTGTTCTTGCAAGTCGTAGCGTATAAACTCACGGGAATAGCCGAATGCCGTGTTGATTTTCGTACATTTCCGTGAATTGGACGAAGTGCACCTCTTGAATTATGTATCTATAATTAATTTAACAGTTACAAAACGACCGATTTAATGACAATAAAAACTAACTTTATTGTCATCGCTTCATCCACAGTTCGTATCGTACAAACTTTCGTACATTAAAAATGTGGCATTGCATGGAAAGTTGGGTATGATAAATTTCACAAGTTTAACAATAGGAATCAAAGAAAAGTCCGTGATGTTATCAAACGGATTGAATACGATTAGTTTAAGCCGGAAATGCTTTGAATATTGATATTCATATTTACATATAGAACGATTTTAAATGTTCTGAACACTTTACACTGCTGTAGAGCTTATCTAAAATGGCCTTTGTGCGGATTGCACAGCCTCATCTGGGATGAAACTTCAAGAACATGCAAAAAGCCCAATTTAAAACCACATAGTCACTTACGACCATTTTCTACAATCGCATGAGAAAAACGAGCAGACTTAGGGATAAAGAATAGACCTAGAACCAAGAAACAAATGTCCAGCGTTTGAATATATAGAGACTACCACTGGTGATAATGTCCTTAACATAATTTTCTTCATGAAGAATGATGAAGATAGAGGAGGTAAATTTCAAGTTTGAATCAAAATTAAAGCAATTCTTGAATATTCCAATTTAAAGAATATTCTTTATTCTTAGACTTAAGTCTACGAATTGTTTGGTGAATACCAGCCCTTGTCTACAATATTAAGCTTTGTTGTATATAATTGCATCATAAATAGCATCACTAAATTCACCTAAAATGTCTCATATTAAAAATAGTTGTAAAACATGAATCGTTTCGTATTAGTTGTTGTTGTTTTGTTTTCCGCATTTTGTTGACATTCGCTGAAAATGTGCAATCAAAATAGCAGTAACTAATCGGGCTCATCAATTTGTTATAAATTAACGCAATGAATAGAGCGTCGAACGCCATTACAGTGTATTCTTTTTCAATGCTATTGTGAACTCAGCTAATAAATTATGCCTCTATAATGTACAATGTCACATTTAATTACGTAGTCAGATTCCAAATATCATTGTTAGCAGCATTAAATCATTGTGAATAATCGTAAATAATGGGACACATTCAATAACCACATTTTACTCCATTGTTGTCATTTAGCTTTTAGCTCATGTGATCACATTTGTGTGCGAGTTGTTGTTTTAACCCTTTGAGCGCTGAACCGGATTTTGAAGGCCTTTGCAAACAGTTTGGATCCAGATGAGACGCCACAGAACGTGGCGTCTCATCAGGATCCAAACTGTTTGCTATTCTGATAGTGGTCTTAGAAAAAAAAATCAAAGAAAATGCTAATTTTAGAAATTTAGCAGACAACATTTTAGCAGACGACAAATTTCCCAGCATGCAAAGGGTTAAAATTGCCCGTTACCCTTCGTAAGTCAAGCGTCAACATTTACCAATACATTAAAACAACATCTTTCATAAAACTGCTTCATATATATATACCAAACTTCAAAGAATTCTTTGATGGTTCATTTTCTTTATTGTTCACATCGTATCGGTCGCTGATTACAGTATCGGTCGCTGATTACAGTATCGGTCGCTGATTACAGTATCGGTCGCTGATTACAGTTATGTCATTACTCAGCAGAGGTAAAATAGATTTAAATGAGTCTCGTTCTGGAAAAACTGGGCTTAATGCATGTGCGGCTAGTTTAGTTAGTTACATAATTTATTGTATATACACATGCATTTACAAACAATAACATATGTTAGGCAGTTTGAAGTACATGTATACAAATGGATTGGGCTTACAGTTATACCAACATCATCGAAGGGCCCTCTCCAGTATGACAGTTTATTGTAAAGGTTAACAATATGGTTATGCCAAGGTACAGGTAATTCGGTAGTTCAATGCTGTGTGTGCATACTCAATAAAGCAAAGTTCTGGAAGGTAGAAGTAAAAAACACCAGCCTATTAAAATAACAAAATTGTTTATATAGAGTAAGTGGCTAATAGAAAGTTTGTGTAAACTTAAACTTTAGACGAAAGAGACAAAAATAAGAAGAAAAAAGAAAAAGAAAAAAATAACAACATAATTATAAACAAAGATACACATGTTTACAAAACCTTGACCAGCTCGACCATATTCTTCCTTTCAACTTGATATAGAAAAGCTTAAAGGGGTTCTATTATTTACTGGTTACTTGATTGTTATACATTAAATCGTTTCGTTGGTTTGATAAATAGATAGATAGATAGACTTTTATTTTCCTCCATTCATGAAGAGCATAACATATAATACAAGCAAGGAAGTACAATCGAGTATATACACACACATGAGATCATAAATGAAACAACTCAATACATTCAATTAGATTATTTACAAAGATAAGTATAACATAGCTATGTAGATGATAAATAATTGTTATTTTTGAAAATAATCACATTGAAATAATAATTAAAATCATTTTTTTTTTCAGTGTAAATTATTCGCCGAGGATATGTCTTAAAGCGAAAGCGAAAATAAAGACATAATAGACGAATATACTTAACATGTGTCATAGGTTTTGCCTTCCACGGAAGGCTGCTATATAGTGTTAAGATACACTAATATAGATTGGATAGACATGTCAACATATGTGTAAAAAAAAAAAAAAAAAACAAAACACACAAAACCTGGCTCAGAGCGTCTAACACTAGTTCAGGATGCTAACAGCAGCTTTGCACAATTTAAAATGCACAAAATATGAGTCAACAGTTTCAGATATCATTTTCAGCAACGATGCACTTTGTTCTAAGCCACTTAAGTGGATGAAGCGCGAAAATTCCGTTATACCGATGCATTCAATTAGAGTTGTCCATAAATGTTTTCGCTTATCCTCTAACAGGTGGCAATAACACAACTTATGAATTACGAGATTAACGGTTTTCAGGCAACAATGTCTGCATTCTCGTACATACTGTCTCGACACAAACATACCTATGCTATTCATTATAGTTTTACACACCTTAATTATTCTTGGGTTGTCTTTTGCTACTCTCCATAAAGGGGAGTAATTATTGGAGTCTATTACATGCACAGTTACTCCCCATTGATCGTTGCCTTTGATGCGACTCTGTATTTCGTTCTTAATGTTCATTACGACTTTTCGCTCAACTATTTTTTTCCATTGTCGCTTTGTGGGGAAATTTCCATCCTGGACGTATGATCGTAAGACGTTCATTAAGTCGTACTTTTGTAGTATCCTGTATGCATCAGGGATATATCCGATGCATTGGCCTTCTAGTTCAATGTGACGTATAAGTCTATTATTGAAGATATCTTTCGCTAGGTATTTAGGATTCAATCTGCATATTTGGCCGAAAAATGTTAGTTTTCTGATTTCCAGTTCATTCACTATCGGAACGGTATTAATGGTTGACAGGCAATAATCTGTTGAGATGTTTATGTCATACCCTTGCATGTGTTTCAGGCAAAAGTTATGTGCAATAGAAAGTTGAACAAGATCACTTTGCGAGTTGTTGTTCCATAGCTCACAGCCATATAGGGCCTTTGGGATAACGGATGAGTTGAATATTGTTGAGAGCGTTGGTTGACTCAATCTTTCAGGCGCTACCCCTTTTGAGCACAAGCTCATGTATGTTCCTCGCAGTCGTACGCATGCATCATGAATCGCATTATTAGTGGTCAGAAAAGAGTTGCATTCAATACCAAGATGGGTATACTTGTCGCTAGCGGGCAGACGATCATGTCCTAGATAGAAGGTTGAAGTCTCTTCTGTCTTCTTATTATAGACTAGTACGGAGCACTTCGATGCGTTATAAAGAAACCTCCACCTGTTTGCATATTCATAGCAAATCTTAAGCATCCTCTCAAGTCCATTTTTAGAGTATGATACTAAAACCATATCATCGGCCACAGTAGGCGAAGCCATATTTATGTCATACATGCACAGGCCATCACCACTCTCTTCAAGTTTCTCTATCAGGCCATTTATGTAGATAAGGTACAGCAGCGGCGAACTTTTGCCTCCCTGACGGGTTCCTTGCCCGATCGGTAGTGGTTCCGAGATCAATCCTCGATGGCGAACGCGGCTTGTTGAGTTGCGATACATTTCACGAAGTGCGAGAAGGGTGTTAGTATCAATGACTGGATCAGGATCATAAACACCGGAAATTGATAAGAGTTTGTGAAATAGTCCATCGTGCCATACCCTGTCAAAGGCCTGACGAGCGTCCAGGAAACATAGATATACACTTGATCCCAGCTCCTTTGCATAGTATAGACATTCGCGGAGACTAAAGCTAGTCATTATGCACCCAAGCCCGTCCTGAAATCCACCTTGTAACTTTCTGATAGAAGCGAGTATACCGTCCTTGCACCGGCTTAATAAAATCGATTCATAAAGCTTTAGCAGCGTTGACGATAGTGTAATTGCTCGGTAATTATTAGGCTGGTCTCGCCGCTTTCGCCCGCCTTTAAATAGTGTAATAATCTCACCTTCCTTCATTTTGTCAGGTACATTACCGCTGCGCAGCATAACTGTATATAAGCGTGATGAGGGTTCAGCGATAATGTTCTTGCCATACAGCATGTGCTCATGGTAGATTTCGTCGGGCCCACAGGCCTTTCCTTTAGATAGCTGATTTATACTGGACTCAACCATTTCAGGTGAAACAATAACATCTTGAGACGGTGACAGGTTAGTCAATGCCTGCTCCACTTCCTGTCTAACAACGGAAATGACGTCCCGATCTGATATGACAAAAAATAAGCGTTTGCGTTTTGGCGCCATGAAAATAAAGACGATATCTTGTTCCAAATCGAAGTCAAATGTTACGCGGAACATGCAAAAAAAGTGACGTTTGAAGACGATTATCGGGTTTTTCGCAATAACTATACACATCGTGTAGTGTTAAATAATCAATAAAATGAGAGCATATATTTTATATGCTTTTATTTGGTATAAGATATAGCAATTTCCTTTGAAATCGTCTGCATTTATGAAGCGTTTAAGGTAAGCACATTTGCGTTTTTCAAAACCGACGTCATTAACGTGCGACTGGTCAAGTGCGTAAATTGTCATTCCAGATTAGCCTGTGCAGTCCGCACTGGCTAATCAGGGACGACAATTTCCGCTTTTATGGAATTTTTCGTTTTAATGATGTCTCTTCTTAGCGAAAATGCAGCTTGGGCGGAAAGTGTCGTCCCGGATTAGCCTGTGCGGACTGCACAGGCTAATCTGGGATGACACTTTACGCACAAGCATTTTGCCCAGTTTTCTCAGAACACGCCACATATGTTTCAATCGATAACAATGTATTGCCTCTTAAACTCACTTACCGTAATAGAATACCAGTTTAGTATCAAAAACATCTTAGTTTATTTACTCGGCTATCTATGAGTTTATTAAAGCAAAAACGTTTAAGTCAGAAATGTACTAACTATAGTAATATAGAAATACAGTTGCGATTTTAACTCGTTAGACAGTGTGTGGATACTTTTATATTACTTAGATTATTATCTTAAAAAACTAGACGGGACCGGTCCTTTGATGTTAATTTGTTTTAAGAACATTTATCGGGACTGTTCATAAATCAAATTGTTCATTAGAATGATTTTTATCAAATACAAATGATAAACAAATTATCCCCGAAATTGTCAACGCATCTTATAAACGACAATCTGATAAGTTCAATTCGATTGACAACTAACAAATTATAGTTCCAACGCGATGTCATGTTTTCGTTCGCCTAATTTGTATTATAAATACAGACAGACAGACATCCACAATATACAAAAATAGAATTTTAGACTATTGGGGAGAACATCCAGAATATTTCTTACTCTAGCGTTTGTTTAAATTGCCTATAGATTTTCAGTGCATCTGAAACTTATATTTACCAGGAAAATAAAAAGTAATGCTGATATTATTTTGTACCGTTTCATCAGCCACACATACGAACATGAACTTCTGTACCTGTAACCGTTATACGCGCTATTACCATGGGCGTGTCTCGATTCTTCGGACGTTTGTATCACGTTTCTTCTGCAAAAGCTTGCTTTTAAACCCCTCGTCAGAATTTTAACCCAACAAGGGCAAGCAGCATTAAACTGAAATCGTATGACGGTATATCAGTAAACAATTGAAGGAATTAAACTGAAATACTATGAAGGTAAATAACCGCACCATACCGGTTCAAATTTTGAACATTTTAACAAGCTGTACATAAGTACTGCTATAATTATATATAAACCATCGGCAGAGATGCGGGGTTATGCAAATGTTTGGCACCATCGCAGCGGGCCTCTTGCAGTCCACTTGAGCAGGGACATTACTGAATTGAGTAAAACCCTGGTAAAATAACTGTACAGAACTTATAAGTTACGTAGTTATCCGCTTTAAAACAACTGTCTCCAAACTTTAACTATGATTATTGTAACTTTATGGTTAAAATTTTGAACAACTGGGCCTTGGGACTAGGACCTCTAATTAACTCGAGTTGGTTACCCTCATTTGTTTATCATTTGTATAATTGTTTGATAACAATCATTCTAATGACCAATTTGATTTATGACCAGTTAAGATAATAATTTATGAAAACAAATTTACATCAAACGACTGGTCCTGTCTATTTTTGAAAGATAATAATCCAAGCGCTATAAAGGCATCGACACACTGGCTAACGAGCTAAACTTCATTTTTCGCTTTAAGAAAGTCATTGATAACCGAGTAAATAAACGAAGCTGTATTTGATACTAAACTGGTATTCTATTACGGTAAGTGAGTTAAAGGTTTTGTTTTCCTTTTTCTGGGGCATACATTGATATCTATTAAAAAATATATACAATTTGTATCTTCAAACGTTTTTGATAGGTGTCAAAAATACAAAATTATTTCATTTAAAAGATAACATTTACATAATTAATATGAAAATAACAGTATGTTCTGTTGAAATGGAAACAGAAAATGTCAATAGATTCTATTTGTTAGCTATACAACAAAAACAACAACCGGGGTATATACTGTTTACAATCAAACAAGTATTTCACAGAAAATAAAAGAACTAATAATTGATTGGAAATTAAAAAAAAGAAGATCTATTGCCAATTAAACTCGTCACCAATTCCGCAATCATGCCCGGATGTCGACGCTTTAATTGAGTGCCAACATTTCACACATATTTAAGACAACGGTAACTGTTGGTACAAATAACCGAACGTTATCCGTAAAACCATCATTTTATCGAATTTGAAATACTTCAACAAACACATGCCTATTCCTCAAACAGTTTATGAACGAACTTAATTACGACTTTTACAATAAATAAAGAAATGGTAAGCATATCAAATTGAACATTTTAATATTTGTATAAAATATTTTCATACACAAACTGCGAACATTAAAATAAATATATTTCGGCATAATTTATTTCAATAATGTTATTTTCAGTTACTATCAAATAACAGTATATGTAGTTTACACTGATATGTATTCTAAATATGTTTCACATTTTTGTTTGTAGAAGTATAGTTCACAATTACCAACCACAAAGCCTGACGGAAGTGCCTTCTGTATGACGGACTTATCAAGAGTGCGGTATCATACAAAGGCGTCTAAAGTCGGCATTTCCGGTGACTACGAAAGCGACTGTAACACATCCGGTTATCTGTCTACGTCTACAATGGACTCGACCGGAGAAGACATGCGACTAACAGCGAAAGAAGACAAGATAATGAGCGTATGGAACTGTTGGAGCCAGCATATAGATTCTTCTTCCGGTCCACTCCGAAACGCACCTCTGCGAGGGGAGTTCTTAAGATTCGCGTTTCCTTCAAAACCGGAAGTGGACGCATTGAGCAGAAGAGCCGATCCGAAGGGGATGTGCGCAGACCGAATGTGAATAAACCTTTGGATTACAATCAAACAGGGTCGCTGGACAGTGGTTTTAACACCTTCAACAGCGTACAATGTCAAGCGTTTGTGCGTCAGGACTGGAAGCGTCGGCCATACATGACACAGTCAACGTCGGAAAAGGATCTCAGAGTAGCTGGGAAACAGAGACTTCCGAGATACCGCGTGACGATGAATGACGTAACTAGTGCACGTAAGCGCCCTATTTCCGGTGTCTCATTGGACGAGTCCATGAGTGATTTTTTGTCGAACGTGCACCAAGAAAACCTCGCTAGTTACCTGCAGTTTTATGACAGCGTAACAAGAAAGGCGAACATTAAACGAAACGGTACATATGGATCTTTCTATGTGTAATAAGTTACTTTATGATATCTGCTTTGCTCATGACAAAGGAGATTGTTACCGGGTATTTAGGTGTGCTAGTTTTGATATTTTAGACCGCATTTAATTTATATTTGTTTTATGTTATGGACTTGTTAAATAAACAATATATACATATTCGCATACGTTGTTTTCATTCCCATCCATTATTTTAACCCAGCAAGGGCAAGCAGGTGTCCACTTAAGTAAACCCATGAATAACTGTACAGATCTTATTAGTTATGTAGTTATCCCCGTTAAACCGATTGCCTCAAAACTTTCACCATGATAAGTTAAACTGACCAATACAATTTAAGCTGCAGTCTTGGAAAACGGAGCTTAATACACGTGCATTAAGTGTCGTCCCATCATAGCCTGTGCAGTCCGCACAAGCCAATTAGGGAGGACACGTTCCGCTTTTATATTTTTCGTTTAAAGGAAGTATTCTTTTAGCAAAAATACACTTGAGGCGGAAACAACTGGGCTTTGGAACTAGGACCTCTTAACCCATTTATGCCTAGCGTCTAGAAAAAAGGCCTTGGCAAACAGCGTAGACCCAGATGAGACGCCAGACGCCGCATGATGCGGCGTCTCATCAGGGTCTGCGCTGTTTGCTTAAAGGAATTTCTGTAAGAAATATTCGAAATATAGAAATAAATATACTAGACATCCCTAATTTTGGAAATAAGTTGATCCAATATTGAAGGATGGGAGAGTCCACTAGGCATAAATGGGTTTATAACTCGGATAACAAGACTCCCATTTCATCCTCCAGAGAATGCAGCATGATATTTATTTGTTTCATCAGCTACACAATGGAAATGATACACCATATGGTTATCCGAGGCAGGAGAAAAGAGCTCAGATGAAATATTCATTAAAAAAAAGAATGCACTAGTATTTGTTTTCATTTCATTTACAGCACATTCCTTTTTGAATCACTATATGCCTGTCGGTAAGATGTCAAGCCCATTGTAAAGAATGCTTGTAATGAGTTAACCCACTTATGCCTAGCGTCTAGAAAAAAGGCCTTGGCAAACAGCGTAGACCCAGATGAGACGCCGCATGATGCGGCGTCTCATCAGGGTCGGCGCTGTTTGCTTAAAGGAATTTCTGTAAGAAATATTCTTAATATAGAAATAAATATACTAGACCTCCCTAATTTTGGAAATAAATTGATCCAATCTAGAATGATGGGAGAGTCCACTAGGCATCAATGGGTGAACAAGCTGCACATTGCCCATTTTTAACCTCTTAGTGCGTCCTTGACCTTTGCACTATGGAATGGCGATGGGCTTTAAGACAAGTTTGTGCCACCTTACTTTTCCAAAAGTTGAACATTTGTGGTAAAATATTTTAAAATTGGATGATGAATGAATGAAGTTACAGTTCAGACATGCTGTTTTACTTTAATATGTGACATTGACATTTGATCTAAGGAGACCGATCTTACAAGCGACACATCATTTACTCATTGTGAACATTATGATAAGTTATTTTCGAATTGCACGATGAAAGATGAAGTAAAAGTGCAGACAAGCTAGAACACACATACATGTACTCTCAACTACGTGTTTATTGTGAAAACTGCATTGAGCTTTTCTTGTAAGTAGGTTTGACAAAAAATGACCTGCCTTTGTTTTAGGATAAGTAACGGTTGTTAAGAAAATTGACAATTGAAAGATGGAAAGCCCTAATGGTTGTCATGAATGGCAATTTATCTTAAATTGGCATGATGATAGACAAAGTTTCAGTCAGAAACAAGAGATGTGTTTGTCAGAAACACAATTCCCCCTTTTGAGGGATTTTGACCCATATATTTGACCTTTGACCTTGAAGGATGACCTTGACCTTTCACCACTCAAAATGTGCGCTCCATGAGATGCACATGCATGCCAAAAATGAAGTTGCTTTGTTGAATATTGCAAAAGTTATGAATGTGACCCATATATTTGACCTTTGACCTTTGACCACTCAAAATGTGCAGCTCCATGAGATGCACATGCACGCCAAAAATGAAGTTGCTATGTTGAAAATTGCAAAAGTTATGACCAAGGTTAAAGTTTTGGGACAGACAGACAGACAGACAGACAGACAGAGTCACAGACAGAATGACAGACAGGCCAAACCAATATACCCCCTCTTCTTCGAAGAAGGGGGCATAAAAAATGTTTTATAGCCAAATTTGATCTTTGAACTCGTTAAGTGTAACCTTGACCTTTGATGGAGGGACACAAGTTCTATGGCCAACTTTGATCTAGAAGTTGAGGTACAGACACTAGAGTAACGAGAAACACTTCGACTTATGATGGATTGCATGTGTGCAAAGTTATTTTAAAATCCTTAAATGAATGGCAATGTTTAAGCTGATACAGGAATTCTAAAACTCTTTTTTGAACTCGAAGTGCTACCTTAACCTTGAGGTACGGAGATATATGTTACACATCATGATGAGTGAAAAAGTTACAGTGCAAACAATACAGTTGTTTTTCATGGAGATTTGACCTAGTGAACTAGTTTTTGGACCATGAACCTGTTGACCTCAAAATCGGTATGTATCTTCCAATCCACATCCAGGTCACTCATGAATCATACCATTTAAAAATAAGCTGACAAGACTAGGGCCCGTATTCACCAACCCATTCTTAGACTTAGAACTAAGAAAAATACATCCAGCATTTGATTATATAGAGGCTTTTATTTGTGATTATGTCGTAAACCAAATTTTCTACACGAAGAATGATGTAGATAGAGGTGGTTGATACCAAGTTGACTCAAAATTAAAGCAATTCTTGAATATTCCAATCTAAAGAATATTATTTATTTTTAAACTTAAGTCTAAAAATGGTTTGGTGAATATGGGCCCAGTACATATATCATATATTTATGCTATATTTTCAGACTCTGTACCTCAGAACTAGAAATAAATATCATGTTTGACATTCACTGACAATCAATGAATGAAAGATAATTTTTAACCTCAAAACTTCTCAGCAGAGACCATTCACTTTTAATATACAGGTTTTATTTAGTTCATAATTCATGTGCATCCATTAAAAAAAAACATGAGTAATATTATAGATTTTGTTAAACGTTCATTTTTAATATAAAAATTCTTTCACAATACATGTACAGTTTGCGGTTATCTTAAGTTCAAGTCTGCTAAAGATCTGTAGCTAACTAACACACTCATTAAATCCCGCAGGGATGACAGCAGTCTGATACAAATATGTACCATGTACACCTCTTTCTTCTGAGGCTTTAAGGTCCATTTCATGTGGGGCTACATCAATTTACAAAGAAATGTATGACACCATCTTCAAGTTCTACACATGAAATATTCCATTGTTGCATATATTTTCTTTAGCAAGCACTTACAATTTCTCCACACAATTCATGGTCCAGCAAAGGCTAAATTGCATTTTTTAAACAAAGACTATCAGAAAAATCTGTGATTTGTGTTCGGATCTTCTACAGACTGTGTGAAAATCATGAAAAGTGTTCACATAACACTTCTTGTAGAACATTTGATATCTAATGTCTGCAATCTGCAAGAGACACCAGTTTTACATCCCAAACATGTCTGAAAACTAGTTGCCGTGGAAACCACCTCTGACCTCACTGAAAGGTCATCAAGGTCGTTGATAAGGGTGGGAAGCTGCAGCTGATTTGATTGTGGTCTTGATAGCGCTTGGTGCCTTGGTCATTACAGGATCTGCAAGCAGAACATACATGTTATGGATCTGTTGTTTCATGAATTTGTGAAAACTGGAAGTTTGAACATTCATGCCACTGATTCTGGAAGTGTGGCTGGGAGTATTTGGAAGTTTTGACATTATTCCCTGATATTAGCTTGCACACGACAACATTCACAAGATACATAACTTTCCCCCAAAGAGAATCTACAGGAGCACATTAATCAGATACTGTCATTACTCTTAGTTTTACGACTTAAAAATAGTAAAATTCTTTTGTTACCGAAAATTTAAAAACAAAAAATACTTAAAAATACAGAATCCGAAAATTTAGAGACAGGTATTTTATGTTTGTTTGTCAATTATTATATTGAAAAAAATAAAATAAATCAATGTGCAATAATTGTATCGAGTTGAACTCGTCTTCCTCTGCTTTGAAATATGTACAAGTTCAAATCTTTGCAATCTCTTACAGAGTCCGAAAATTTAGAGACAGGTATTTTATGTTTGTTTGTCAATTATTATATTGAAAAAATAAAATAAATCAATGTGCAATAATTGTATTGTGTTGTACTCGTCTTCCTCAGCTTTGAAATAAATACAAGTTTAAATCTTTACAATCTCTTACCAGAAATGGTATTAAAAAGTAAAAGCTTACTGCTTCCTTCATACAATCATGTCATTTCAAATGCTTTTTGGTGAAACCATTGTTAAATACCGGTATACCGGTACATGGTCATTTACCCTATACCGCAAATGTTATGGTCCATTGCCCTCAGGCATTCATATGCCTGGTTTTATGACCTTAATCCAGTTGTAAAAAACCTTGAGCGAAGGTCACCAGATAAGTGAAAACAGGGCAGAAATATGGTAAAATAGCGCTGTAAAATACACTGTCCGGAAATTTGGAGTCATTAATAATGGACGAAAACCCGAATGTCCGAAAATTTAGTGTCACGAAAAATAGTTATTTTTACTTAAAAAGGGGGTTTCCGAAAATTAAGAGTGTCCGAAAACTTAAGAGTTATTACGATAATCATTGTTTTAAAGAGACTTTCTAAAAAAGGAAAATTCCATAAAAGCAGCAAGTGACATCCCTAATAAGCAAGTACAGACTGGAAGGCTATTCTGGGATGACACTTTACATGTATGCATTAAGCCCAGTTTTCCCAGGAAGCAGCTCAAATCCAGGTATGGGCAATCTCTACACAGACCACAAACTGGCCCCACTTACTCTGCCTGTTGTTAGCCTGCTGAGCCTGCATCATGCCTATCTGTGGAGACTTTGGGTGCCGGGGTCGGGTCGTCCTCAAGTCCTTGCCATACAGCGCCGTGGCCACCAACAGGTTGGTGTCCTCCTGGGAACACATCTGGGGCTGGCTGTTCTTGTGACCTGAGCAATTATAGTTGTTAAACATACAATTGTGATTGAAGGTTTATATTGGTCTGTGACATACATTGCTGTATGTGTCTCATGCCTTGTAGAATGTTTCTTGTCTTTGTGTGTCGAGTTGAAAGACATCTATACTAGTACTACAGCAACTCAAAAACAAAACGTTTGCCATAACGCCATAAAACCAGGTTTTGAACGTTTAAGTTGTTTATTCAATTTAAATAATTGAGCAATATAAATAATTGAGCAATATCAAGTCTATACACAAAATACTCAGGAAGTCAAGACATTCAGTTTTCTAAACTTAAATAACAGCCGTACACTTAAACTTGTATTTTATCTACAAACAGTTCGACTAATGCAAGCTGACCTGCATCGTTCTCCCAGTCATCCTTGGTAGAGTTCATGAGATCCATCAGGTTGCTTGTGAACTTGTTCAGATTATTTAACTGCTTCTGAAATGACAAGACAATTCCAATTATACCATATGTTACTATCAGGGTGTGTTTTTTATCAAAGCTTCAAGATGCAACTTTGAGCTCTTATTTTGGGGAAATTGTAGGAGAAAACTACATGACATGATATAGGAAACATCATACTGCGTTTAATAAACGCTGATGCCCCCAACGGAAGCCTTGCAAGTATAGAAGTATAAACTTTCATTGGCTCATTTGAATAAGAATTATTCAAAAATAAGGTCAATGACAAGGTCAAATTGAAGTAAAGGTCATGTGAGTGTGCTGGATGGTGAATGGAAATGTCAAAGTTTTTTATAACATTGCAATGGTGCTCATTGAACAGTCAATTTGGATTGTCCTATAATTTTGACTGTCTGAAAAAGTCCAAAAGTAGGTTAATGTCAAGCTCAAGTGATGTGGGTGTGTTGATATCACTGGAACCAAAAAATATCCTGTATATATGAGCCTGGCTCAAAATGCATGTGCGTAAAGTGGGACGACTCTTTCCGCTTAGAATTCACTTCGAAGACACTTCCTTTATACCAAAAAATTCCATAAAAGCAGAAAGTGTTGTCCCTGATTAGTATGTGCAGACTGCACAGGCTAATCTGGGACGACACTTCAGACACAAACATTAAGCCCAAAGGCCATTTTCCCACATTGCAGCCCATATATTTACATGCGCCAAGTCCTGAGCCAGCCCCGTTGCCTTGGTGACCAGCTGCTGTGTTTTCTCCTCCACCTCAGGCAGTGGTTTGGTCCTCAGGTAGTTGTGTGGAATCTCATGGTTAAACATCATCACTCTACCCTCAGTCAGTTTCTGAAATAATCCCCCGTCTTTTATTTTTCACAAGCCCAAATGTATCTTCTAGAGTGTTCATAAGTTTTCTTTTATTTGATCAAATGACCAAGTTTTGGACCCCACATGACCCAGATTCTAACAAATCCGAAATATCTTGGGACAAATGTTCTAACCAAGTTTCATCAAGATTTGGCAATCCATGTGGCCCACATGCTTTTCATAAGATTTTTCTTAAATTTTACCTTGTGACATTGTGTTTGACCACATGATACCCAGTTTCAAGCTCTGCTTATATATCATTAAGACTTAATATGTTCTGACCAAGTTTCATGAAGACTGGGCAATAATTGCGAAATCAAATGGCAAATGTTGCAGAGGGATGACAGAACAAGATGTGTTTGTGAAAAACTATGTCCCCTTTTGAGCGATTTTGACTCATATATTTGACCTTTGACCTTGAAGGATGGCCTTGACATTGACCTTACACCACTCAAAATGTGCAGCTCCATGAGATACACATGCATGCCAAATATCAAGTTGCTATGTTGAATATTGCAGAAGTTATGGCCAAAATGAGCGATTTTGACCCATATACTTGACCTTTGACCTTGAAGGATGACCATGACCTTGACCTTTCAGCACTCAAAATGTGCAGCTCCATGAGATACACATGCATGCCAATTATCAAGTTGCTATGTTGAATATTGCAAAAGTTATTGCCTAAATGAGCGATTTTGACCCATATAAGGATGACCTTGACCTTTCAGCACTCAAAATGTGCAGCTCCATGAGATACACATGCTTGCCAAATATCAAGTTGCTATGTTGAATATTGCAAAAGTTGTGGCCAATGTTAAAGTTTGTGCAAACCAACAAACAAACCAACAAACAAACCAACCAACAAACAAACAAACCAACAAATGGACAGGGCAAAAACAATATGTCCCCCAGTATAGACTGGGGGACATAAAAAAGGAGATCACAAAAGCTCAAAATGAGCACGTTGTGCTAAGTTGAGTTTAAAGAAATGTGCATTTCAAAGATGATTATGATGATAATGAAAGTCATAATTACATTGATGAAAATAAAAATCTACTCCACTTGTTCCAAACAGCAACTTATCATCTTATTTGTTGGATACATCAAATTTATTTACAAAAGAGTGTGTTGGTTAAGACTTAACCAACACACTCTTTTGTAAATAAATTTGATGTATCCATCAGCAATGTCACGAAGAACATGAATTTGATTTTAAAACAAACATAAACACAGTACACATTACCCCCAGGGCCTCATCAATCTCAGGCGAGATCAATATGGGCAGGAGCAGCTGGTTTTTCAGGGCTGGCACCTTGTCCCCTTTTAGGACCCTACCTAGGGAGGTCAGCTGACCGGACAGCAGGGCAAAACTGTCCAGCACAGAAGGCCTGAAATAGTCAGGTGTATCAATCATTGAAACGAGCTCTGAGAAAACAGGGCTTAAAGAATATGCCTTAAGGATCGTCCCAGATTAGTCTGTGCAGTCCACACAGGCTTATCAGGGCAGACACTTTCCGTCTAGACTGGATTCTTGTTGAGAAGAGACTTCCCCTGAACTAAAAATTTCATAAAACTAAAAGCAGATTGTGTTGTCTGTGATTTCCTGTGTCGACTGTGCAGGCTAATCTGGGACAACACTTTACACACATGTACACATGTATAAGGTCTGGTTTTCTCAGAGACCAGCTCATTTCCTTATACAGTAGTTTTATTATAAGGTCGCTCAATCAGAAGTTTTATTGTGATGAGAGAGGCAAGAAGGACACAAAAATAATTTTGTTGAGTTAAAATAAACTTAAATTTCCCTCCTGCTTTTGGAAATCATCCACCAACTGTGATTCAACCCTTGATATACTGTGAAACCATTTATTTTCGTCAGAACGAAATTTCATCATTAAAAAAAAAAGAGAGTAAAAGTTTAATGATTTATAAAAAGAATATGGAATCTTGTACATTCATGATTTATTTAAATATAACTAGTGTGTAACAGTTATATCAGCCATGCCCATGGCTAAGTTCAAGGGCACATAACTCAGGAAAGTATGGATCACTGGGCATGGACACAGGTTAAACAAATGTAAAAAATATACATTTTAGGTAATTTTCTGAAACAATTTAATTTCTTTATGTTTCTTAATATTAAGCAAGATTTCACCAAAATGTCAATTCCACAAGTTGATTGCTACCAAGCAAATTTCTAATAAGGTGACAAGGGGTCATCTCAGAGCGTCTTCTTGTCTGAAAAAACTTGAAATCTTGAAAGAAAATCTTGCCTGATTATTCATATTGAAGAAAATTGACCAGCTCATAATTTCCTGTCTGAGCTGCCAATTAATTGCACATATTTCGTTTTTCAGTGTTTCACCCAGAGATCATGCGTAACATAGGTGGGCTGGGGGTATTGGGAGCAACTACAAAGGGCTACGGCTGTGCAGGAGTGTCTTCGGTTGCATACGGTCTGCTAACCAGAGAAATTAGTTTAAACCTTTTTTTGTTGATTTTTTTGATTTTTTGCTCGATTGCATCGAAAGCCATAGGCTTATATAAACGCTCTTGAGTCCGTTTCCTGGGACTAGAACCAGTACTTGGTGTCTTTGGGGGAGATCAAAGGAACGCTCCCAGTGGCGTTCGAACCCATGACCTCCCGATCGCTAGGCGGACACCATATCCACTACGCCACGCCGATCTTGAAGAGAAAATGAAAGGTGTGTGAGCAATAGACTGACTCCGAAATAGAGCCTGATATCACAATATAAATTGCTGTTTCGAACAGCCAGTCAATATTTTACCAGTTGAGTGTTTCATATTCATGCTCCAGTTTGCCAATGAGGCCACCAATGGAGGACTTGAGCTCGGACACGCGCTGGATCAAGGCCTCCAGGGACGCCTCCAGGTGCTTCTCTTCTTTCTGAAAGTGGCAAGACACTGCGGTTGTTGAATATGATACATTTGTGCAGCCCTTTGGGAAAATAGGGCTAAATGCATGTGCATAAAATGTCATCCAGATTAGCCTGTGCAGTCTGCACATGCTAAATCATGTATGACACTTTCCGCGTAAACTTGATTTACACTAAGAAGAGACTTTTTTTAAACAAAAACCAACATAAAAGCAGGAGGTGTCATCCCTGATTGTCCCGTGTGGACTGCAAGGCTAATCTGCCCATGAAATTTGACCATAAATTGCCCAAAGGGAAAAGTGTAACTTGAAAAAGAGAACTTACGCACAACAACTTGAAAAAGAGAACTTACGCACAACAAAATCAAAGAGTAGCCTCCAATTTTCTGCAGAATTGGGAGGGAATTGTATAACTAATTTCGATAAAATGTGTTATGGACAAGTGATGGTGAGTCGGACAGTGTTCTCAGTTTCTGAAAATTATCAAATCTTGACCTCTCCATTTTGTGCAATGAAGGGAAATGTTACACCATTGATTACATTCTTAGGTCTAAGAGCTTGTGAGACAATATTGTTGTTGACAAGGGCCCTTCTAGTATATACAGTGAGGTCGTCAGTTCCGAAAATTCTCCAGTTCCGAAACAAATCTAAATTAATTTAACATTTAAAAAAAAAACTTACCACTTTTAACTAAACAAATTGTGCCATCATGAACAATAACCTTTGATGTTTTTTCCACAAATACCGGAATTAAACACACAACTCTAAACAGTCATCATCATTGAAGCGCTCGAAGACATTTTTTCGAAGTGAGCGAAATTCTGCCTGCGGGTGTGTAGATCAGTGAGAAAGAAGCGATTATTTTCCTAATCCATTGTCAACGGTAAGTGATCGTGGAATCGATTTGAAGGATATTTATCAGAGAATCGGAAAACAACTAGATNCTCCGTGCTGAAGAGATTCGTTTTTCCAGTCAATGTGAGCAAAAAGGTATTTTAAAAGATAAATACTGTACGCACTTTTGCTCGTTAGCGACAATTTAACAACAATTATGTATTCAGTTGCATAATGATAAATCCCCCACACTGCAAACTAAAAGATAAATAATGATTATAATATCACAGTGTTTGCATCTGTTTATTTCATTACAAAGCACCGAAATAACTTCTACGACAGTTATATATTTATGTACATTAAAGTTACATGCCCATCTGTTTACACCTTATCAGCACCACTTCCAACGTACAGAAGAGAGACATAGCATAAGCCTCGAGCTTGTTGCTGAATTCTGTGAAATCATACTTAATATTCCAAATGTTAAGCATAATTTGTCCAAAGCAGCATGTATTTTTGTATTGTATTATATTGCTTACATGTTGTCTACGAATAGCTAAATAGTTAAGAAATTTATTGTTTGAACCAAAGTCATATCAGCGCTTTGATTTTTTCACAGGCAAAAAACGGCGGGGCCTCTACTTCGGCCCCGTTACACATATCCCATAAAGACGGTAAAGTTTACTGCAAACCGGAGATCATCTGTGATGTTGGTAAAGAAATGTGTTGTCTACGTGTTATTACATGACTAGTGTCGCTCTGTGAAAAGGAGGTTTAATGCATGTGCGTAAAAAGTCGTCCCGGATGGACCTGTGCAGTCCACACAGGCTAATCTTTGACGACACTTTCCGATTTATTGTATTTTTTGTTTAAAAAGACGGGTGTTTTTGACGAAAATCCAGATTAGGCGTAAAGTGTCGTCCCTGATTAGCCTGTGCGAACTGCACAGGGTAAACTTGGACAACACTTAACGCACATGCATTTAACCCCCTTTTCACAGAGCGAGGCCCAATTTATGTATTTACGTTACCGGTTGTCTTTTGATACTACGTATGTTAATAAACAGGGCCGTACTTTTTTGTTTCGTAGAGTATCGTTTTTTATTCACGCGTGTTAAGAGATATTATATAAATTAAAATAGCCAGTGATTACATTAATTTTCAAATGTGACGAGTAGATAAGACATTGATAATTTACCTTAACCAACATATGGTTGTTTTACTTCATGCTTTTTGGACATGAATTCAATGAGAAAGGGGATACATTCTTGGTAGTTAAAGAAGCAAATTTTTTGAACACGGCTTAATGCAATGAAGGTGTGTATCAAGGTGCAGGAAAGGCAATATACAATAAAAAATACACTTCAACACCGTTATTTCGAACACCGATAATCCGAAGTCANTGTTTATTTCGAATTATCGTTAATCCGAAGTTTTTTTTACGGCCCCGACGACTTCGAAATAACGGTGTTGAAGTGTACATTGATAATTAATGATACATATTTTTGTTTTTAGAATCAAATATTGAGATACAAATGTTAACATTCACGTTAATAGTGTTGTTTACAAGTTATGATACACAAGTTTATATTAAAACGGAGGAGTAGACTAAATAAGTATGTATATATGTATAGTGACGGCACTTTACGCAAAATCATTAAGCCTAGTTTTCCAAAAGCCCGGCTCATTTATATAATGTCATTTATGACTCAAATGTATGTTTTTGGTAAATAATGATTCATGTAGTGATTACGTTTAAACGTTAGATTTCCTTTAAACGAAACAATCAATAAAAGCGGAAAATGTCGCCCCTGATTAGCCTGTGTGGACTGTACATGCATTACACTCGCTTTTCCCAGAACGCGGCTTCTATGTATGTGTTATGCAAATAATTATCTAAGCAGTGATACTGTTCACACATCTTTGCAGGTTTTGAATTCCCGCAATGGAACTACGCCGGATATAACGGCCGGAAGTACCGCTANTAATTTCGTTAGTGATTCGGAACTGACGACCTCACTGTACTTAGTGTCTGACACACATGCTTGATGCATGTCAAATTTTCCAATTTCTAATAAGACATTGTGTTTGGTGGTGCCCAAATGTTCATCCTAGAGGCTTTGCGGATTGATCATCACGCATGATTGTTGTTGGTATTATTGGGACTTGGTACAAATCTGTTTTATATGTTTTAAACGAAGAGTTATGGTCGTTTCATGCCACTACCAGTTCGTGCCACTGATATTTCTGTTGAAAAGGGGTAGCGTTTCGTCCCACTGATAATATATAGCCGGGTAGGTGTGAATAATACCGTATAGGTGTGAATCAAAATGGGAAACTTTTGCACCTGTGATGGTCACCTCTGTACCATGTAAAAACAACATTGTTTAATTTCAAGATTATTTATTCAGGTTAAATGTATTCTATAATAATTTAATAAAATGTATTTCAGTTTAAGATTTATTTTAAAATTTTCATATATATAATATATAGTACATTAACAATATCATTATGGAATACATAAATAAAATAAAACATTATCACGCCACAAGATATATAATTTCATTTTAAGATTTATTTAACATTTTGGCAAAATAACTAATATCATAAATACATATACACAGTGAGATGAATATTAATAACTGAAACAAACAAAAAGGTAAAATAAACAAGAACATATAATTATAATTGGTAACACTATTATGATTTGCTACATCAATATACACCCCATTATGATTCACACCTATGCATTATTATTCACACCATTCTGGCTATATGTTATCAGTGGGACGAAACGACCAATCCCTCCCAGCCCCTTCCTACACAAATATCAGTGGCACGAACTGGTAGTGGCACGAAACAACCATCACCCTAAACGAAATGGTACGAATCTAATCAGCCATTCTTTAAGCAAAAACAGAACGTACCAACTATATCAAAATATGTTTTGGGTCGATAAGAGGAATTTTTGTATAGTGTACCTGATCTTATACGTTTTGACGAACAAGATATGGTCATTAAACATTAATAAAACGCGTACCTGCATATTGACAATCAAGTGAGACGAAAACGGAAATAGTACGAATTGTACGCTGCGCATGCGTGACAATTGAAAAGTAGGTCATTCATTCAGCCGCCATATTTTCTTTATACGGGACAAATACTCGTAGAAGACCGCAGAAGAAACGTATTTAGAACCCGACATATCGAGGTAAAATTGTTCTCCTACTTGAAAAGTACAACACTAATTTTTTACTAGTAGTTTCACTTTGAATCCGTCGGCGAATTGACCGCTGAAATGTCAGACTTATTTTCATTGGCGGGCAGGTTGCGATTTGATTGAGTTGATTGGGCGTCATTTCTGACCAATTTATTGGTCCGTTCTGTAGTGTCCCAGCCATTGGAAATACTGCAATAAAAGACATAGTAAATTGACGTAAACATGAGCACATTTCAATTATGAGATTACTCTTTGCCGAAAAGCTCAGTCTCAGTATATTGACACAATTGGTTAAGGAAGAAAATGTTGGGATTTCACGTAGCCAGTTTCATGACGTCACGTCTTGTTACAGTCTCTCAATTGTATGAATTTAGCCACTATGACATCCTATGTGGTTGTGGACAGCAAAACAGTGGCCGAAAATTAAGTTTGACACAATGTGAAAGGTATAACTTTAACCAGTATGTTCAGTGTTTGCGAAAATCATCAAAATGGCTTCAACAAAACATAGTTTTGCCTCAATAATTCCCCTTTTTCAATCCTCTGAATCTGATTCATCAGAATATTTATAAAATATATCTATTGTTATTGAGTCTCATGAGGTGATTATTTTCCTTATACATTTGTTATTGGAATATTGATAATGTATAAGCATATTCATGTAAACAAAAATGTTGATGTTATTTGACAAAAAATGTCCCTGTAAAAGCCGGAAGTGCTTATCAGTCCTCATAGCACATGACAGATTCACGCTGTGAGATTGGTACGCACTTTCCAATGGTAAGGGATAAAATTCTGGTTAACAAAATAATAATAATTATATGTTTTAATAAAAAATCTCTCATTGCCTACATTCTATGCAATATTTATTTGTATCAGGATGATGATTTTGCAGGTTGGCTCCAAGTGTGCAAGATAAAAGTTTAACATTATTTTTCAGTTCCATATTTTCTGACGGTTTCATCCACAGAAACAAAGGATGTCGGAGAATAACTTCAATACAGGTGTCATGACCATGTCCTCAGAGGCGCAACAGCTGCTGAGTAATTTCTGGCCAGGTGTCAACAATGATGTCCGAAATATCAAAATGGTATGTGTTCTAAATTGATACCACATAAATGGTGACCTGTAACTATATAATATAAGTTCCATTTTCAGTCTGTTGAAAAAAAAACCTGGGGAGCAGGGTAGTTTTACATTTATAGAAATTGTTACTTAGCATATATTTTACAGCCCCATTTTTACTCAAAAGCAGCGAATATTTTGTAAAATATTTTATAAAATAAAGTTAACCCATATTAAACCCACAGTGTTCCTTATAGCAAAAGCCAATATTTCAACACAAGATGTGGTCTGGTAACATAGATTTATCAAGATACAAAATGCTCCAGATGTTTCACAAATAATAATTTAATATTATATCAGTCTTTGTCAATTTTGTGTTAGTCTGCAGATGTTTGTTATAAGCATTACCACTCCTTACTGATTTACTGTTCTGATGGCAGTCTTGTGTTTACAGGATCATTTTAAGACACAAGCGTTACCTTTGGCAAGAATCAAAAAGATCATGAAACTGGATGAAGATGTTAAAGTAAGTATACAATATTGTTAATGCAAAACCATAAAAGATTTCAACCTTTATTGATTATTCTGGTAAATCTCACACATATAAGTTTGATCCCTCAACCCCCTGCCCTTCCAAAATCCATGAAGTATCATACTATAGACAATCCCAGAATCGATAATATGGGCGCCGCCATATTGGCTATTACGTAACCCACGATTGAAAATGGTACTGAAGAATTTGACAGATTACAACGTTATCATAGTGTACACCCGCTTTATTCCAATAAACAGTACTTTATGACTTCGCACATTAGGATTGAAAACAAGTGAAACATGAAACCAAGTGTCGATATGTATCACATCGTAAATCAATATAATTTAAATAAAAAATATACACGATAGATTCATAAAATATGTGTCTCTGCAACAATATTCAGTGACAACACGTAATGTTTAAGGCCGAGTTGGCATTTTTAAGCATACCTTTCAGTAATGCCTTTGTATAAAATTTAATTATTTCTTTATGGAATAAAATTATTCAAGCATAATTATAAAGGTATAGAAATATCTAAAGTCTAAAGTAAACGTTGTGATTTTAGCGTAAATAGTGCCGGAGATATTAACAAAGATCTATCAATATATAAAGATTGGAAACATCCATTCAGACCATTTTTTTTTNGGCTTACTTCCAAGCACACGACTGTGCAATCTGGCCCTTTTTTAAAGTACTCTCATTTGTCAGTGGTTTGCATTATAGCTGAATAGCATCATTTAACCATCTAAAACAATGATCTACCATCTATGTGTTTTAATTTAAAAAAATGACCGACACTCGATATTCGTTTATTTTCTGGTTATAATCAAGCTTAAAAGAGTATGATTTCAAAACGGTAACTTATTTGGGTAAAAAAACACATGTACATAATCATTATTATTATTATTATTATTATTATTATTATTATTATTATTATTATTTTTATTATTATTATTATTATTATTATTATTATTATTATTATTATTATTATTATTATTATTATTATTATTATTATTATTATTATTATTTATGTTTTATTATTATTATTATTATTAGTAGTAAAGTTATTATTAGTGTAATTATTATTATTAATCCATCATAAGAATATATCATGAAATGGAAATAATGCAGAAAGAACGTCGATATGCCCCTTTAAGATTTATGTTTTTTATTCTTTGATGGATATTTCTATATCTCTATACTGACCACTATACGATATAAAATAGCAAGTTCATGGATGTAAACAAATGCCGAGCGTGGGATTCAAAACATGTTTGACACTTGATAATCTGTGGTTCTACGTTTGATAGTGTAGAGGCCGGAACAATTATTTTTAAGACAGGCCCCTTAATATACTGTAACCACTTACGATTCCAGTGCCCTTACCGTTAAAACATGTATGCATGTACTTATACAATAGTAACGACCGAATTACATTGAAGACACTCTTTTGAACATATGCGTTAATCTTCGTTCGAACATTATTAGTTAAATGTTTTACTCAAAACGACAAAAGCAAAGTTACAACATTTACTCAATGAGAGAATTATATGACAATTCGATAAGTGTTTTACGCAAGAAAGCTTACAAACAAAACAGTGAAAATAACTAGAATCTGTGTTTGACAAACACACATGCCCCCTTCTGGTGCTGTCGGAAAGACAAGGTCAAGGTGGTTGATCAGTATTAGCCATAGTATCTTTAAGTTGTATCGAGCAGGGTTGTATGATGTACGAACCGGTCCAAAAGTCTAAACCGTATGATACGATCGTATCAGACGGTTTGGCTACAACCGTATCATACGGTTTTGCGACCATGAATGATACGGTTTACGCTAAACCGTATGATACGAATCGTAAACCGTCTAGTACGAATCGTATCATACGGTTTCGCATCAAACAGTTAAGCGTACAATCGGTCCAAAAGTCAAAACCGTCTGATACGATCGTATCATACGGTTAAGACTTTTTAACCGGTCCGTACACCCTACGAACCGGTCCAAAAGTCTTTAAAGCGTATCATACGGTTTAAAACGTATCATACGGTTTATAAACCGTCTGATACGGTCCTAGCTAAACCGTATGATACGATTCAGACTTTTGAACCGGTCCGTACACCATAGGGTTGATGTAAGAATGGATATTTGAACTTAATGTATAACATGTCGCGTATTTGAATCATTCTTAGATTGTTTTTTTTTTATCTCAAAAGTATTTGTTTCTATAATGTGTTGATATAAGACGATTGTGAGCCATGAGGAATGGTCAGGCTTCTATGCGCATATGATGAAGCTTTCATGGGGGGACTTTAGAAGTAAGAAACACTACAAAAATACTTGAGAGATATGCAACAAATACAAATAAGACAAATAGCAACGTATTTATTAGATTCATCCACATTGTATCGTAATAACAGTAATAACAATTAACCGACAAAACAGCTTAAGTAGGTAAACATAAGAGCAAACATTAATTGAGTATATTCCTTGTTACTTCATGGTATGAATGAACATAACTTTCTGATGGTAACGTCCAATTAGTACAATTTTCCTTAATTTTATGTTCAGTTCTACTGTTGTGGGTTGTTAGTTTGCAAGTTCGAGCCTCTCATGCACAGTATGACTACTCTTGAATATACAAAAAATAATTAGGAATATTTAGACTCTCGAAGAACGTTTTAAACATTTGAGCATCCTTTGTAGGCTAAGAGGAAATACATATTTTATTTGTATCAAACAAGACCCTCAACGTAAAAATGTCGGTGACTGCGCCAACTGTCATCTGAATGCTCCTTAAAAATATGAATACATAGAAAACCTAGTAATATTACTTAATATTTTATCAGTAACCGGAGACGAAACATAGCCATCAGCCATCGCTAACTCAACTTTAACGTGTCTTTCTAAGCTTATAGAAAACAACTGTTGCTGATCCTCTATTTCTATATTGTAAAACATCAATATTAAATAAATAGTTTACTTTCAGGTAAATAAAAAGTATGTAACGTGAAATGTAAGTGACATGTTCAAGCTATTCTGTGTTTAATTTATACCAATATTTTATACTTAAAGTATTCACACCCATTTATACACATATATTTATAAATATTATACACACACACATCAGCCCAACTGGCCTTCAACAAATAATCAGCTGACGACACACATACCAACTTGTTTATCCACATGAGGCCAACTGGCATTCAATAGCATACCTTGAATATTCCCCAATATATAGTATACCCTTCGAACAGTCCAATCTGAAAAGATAAACTTGCAAATACGTGTAAATGTCGATATGCGTTGTAATACATTTCGGTCAACTTACCACATACGTTTATTGGTTTATCACACATACACTCTTTAAAATCAAATATTAGTACAATTATATGTTTCCGATCATATTGATCTTATACAGAATAATTTACAATATAAAATCAACGATGTTTGTTATACTGCCATGTGAAGCACGAGTGAACCACTACCGGACGTGGTCCAGAAGAGTCTCAGCGGCATGGAAAAAGTTATTTGGCCCTCAGCAAATAATAAACTGAAAACACCAGCCAAACTGGCTTCAAAAAATGGTCAACTGATCATACAAGCCATATCGCTTAGCACGTCAAGCCTACAGGCCTTCAAGGAGAATACAATTTTAGAATGCAAAAGAATGTCGTTTACTTTTTGTTACCATAACAGTACATAATAAATCTGTTACATTTGTGCATTTCTCTGCAAATGAGCACGACACTAACTAACCATAATTCTTATCACAAATCTAAATTTAACAAAACCGATAATCTACCTTCCAATACCATCATGTTGAATTATTAGAACACATGCCCATTAATTGTAATAAATCATTTGTTTAAATCATATGTACGGAAATGATACAAAGACTTGTAACATATAAACTGCCGTAAATGGGTCATACTAATTAAAACAAAAACAGCAAAGCAATGTATTATTAAAGACAAGAAGGAGAGCGGATCATTTAACTTTGTTGCGAACACCACAAAGAGTGACACACCATCTGGCATTACGTTTATATAATCATACAAGAACATGCAATTTGCGACTCTTTATTTATTAATAACTTTATAAAAAGCAAAACTATAAATCCCGAACAATTCTTAGCACATTAAACGGACCAGTTTAGGAACGCGAATAATTTTATTTACTCACAATTGCATCGTTTGCAAAAATTAGTATACCCATATCAAAATAGTTTAAACCAAACAAACAAAACAACAACAAAAATTAAGATGTGCGGCTTGTTATTGAATATACTTTTCACACAAGTTTACAATTTCCAAAAGTTTATTACTGTCAAACTGACTGCAATTGCCAGCCTTATTACAATATACATAACCATCAAGTCAGACTTTTCTCGAATATTGAGCTGCCCTTTCCGCTTCTAACAGAAAATCCGTCATTCCGTCGGAAAACTTCACCTTCGTAATACTTTGTATTGCCAATGAACGCGCCTTAACTACTTTATCATACTTGCTTTCTTATTCTGCATACCGTATGCCTGTCAAATACACACCTACAATGGCGAATCAATAGATTTGCAACTCATATAAACCCCAAAACGAATCAAAGTACGTGGGGCGAATTTGCTCAAATTTTGTGGTCGCAAAAACACTATGGACATGTGTCATGGTGAAAAAGAACGCATACCGAGTACATGTAAATAGTATTATGAATGAACTGAAAGTGACAACCACAACATGTATTTTGTGTGTAAGGAAAATGTTCAAAACTGGCATGAAAAACACGGGCGAATTGTCATATAAAAACTTTGTAGCGCAGAGAACATTTAGATTTTGACTTTGACAGTAAAAAATGTAGCGCGTGGTAATAAAATTGTGTCGCCCATANGCAAATTTTAGTCGGGTTGTAATAATATCTTGTAGTGGGTTAGCTGACTAGATAAACAATGAAGGATATTGCATGCGATCACGTGCTTGTTTCGTTTCCTTAATATAAACAGCGAGGAGTTTTTAAATCACAACCATGTTTAATTACAATGATACAATTAGACAGTTAAGGAAATACATGTATATAACTATTGTTACAAGCATTGACACCGATCAAGTCATATCCTACAATACTAACATGTAAACATATCATTGACAATCTTGACGATCGGACGTCGGTAAACCCCGTTTAAAGCATAAATGGATTGTTTCCTTTAAAGTAGCAATCAGCTGACCTAAATCTATCTATACTTGTGGTGTTTTTTGTTTTATACTGTGTGACATTTGGTGAAATATATCAGTTACGTAAGGCTAAACATGTTTAGAAACGTGTTACCACAAGTCAGGTAACCTCTTCCCAACAATTTACCTTACATGCGTTTTTTTACTTAAATGTTCAATGATCCGACTTAAATGACTCATAATAAATTGTTTACGGATTTTGTGCTCATATATATATATTTTAAAGGGTTACACTTCTTCAATATTATAAGTTACGCGGTCTTGACTTACCCAGTACCGTGTGTTACGTTGTAAGTTGATTTAATTTATACTGAGCGAGGACGTAGCTCGGGCCAAATATTTCTTCCCTGTATCGGGTCAGTAAGAAGCCAAGTAACGATTTTTTCTCAAAGTATCAACATAAACAACAGAAGAACAATTAGTTATGTTGTATAAACTGACTTAATCTCATTTTCTTCCGTCACTTATTTAACGTTATTTAAAGTTTTACTGACCTTTTATGAAAAGTTGCTGACCTAATATAGTGTAAAACATGGCCAGTATGTGGCCTGTAACTTCAAGTGCTCAATTTAGCGTGTATGAAGTCATACATATCAAATTAGCCTTACATGCTGCAGCCTCACATTATTAATCATTTAATCACTGTTCAGCTCATTTCTATGTAAAAAGGTTCACTGAGCAAATTGTAGTTAATCAACGCGTTAAACGTATTACTGGTTTGCTGTTTGAAGAATAATGTATTCACTCGTTCTCATGGCAATTGGGATTTTAGNGTTATGTTGTATAAACTGACTTAATCTTATTTTCTTCCGTCACTTTATTTAACGTTATTTAAAGTTTTACTGACCTTTTATGAAAAGCTGCTGACCTAATATAGAGTAAAACATGGCCAGTAACTTCAAGTGCTCAATTTAGCGTGCATGAAGGCATACATATCTAATTAGCCTTACATGCTGCATCCTCACAATATTAATCATTTAATCACTGTTCAGCTCATGTGTATGTAAACAGGTTCACTGAGCAAATTGTAGTTAATCAACGCGTTAAACGTATTACTGGTTTGCTGTTTGAAGAATAATGTAAATTTCACTCGTTCTCATGGCAATTGGGATTTAAGAAAAAGAAAACACAACAAAATTAAAAGTACTGCAATTTCCATTTTTTTTTATATTTTTTTACTATGACCATCTAAGAACATTAGGGAAAGACGCTGGCATCATCATGCATTTACTTTTATTGAGGAAGCTTGCCAAGTAGAACCAGTAAAAGGTTTTTTTTTACTCTAATGAAATGCCCGAGACATTCTAGCCATCAAATATAATGCATTGAGTTGTTTGTTGTGTATAGAAATACAAGTATTTAGTAACTCTTTTTAGAAAATTAACTAATCGAATTAACGTAAATCGAAGAAACAATCTTCCAACATTTCATACAACTTTCAGAAATAATATTTAAAGATGATCATTAAAACAAATTGAAATCTACTTTCTGTCTGTTATGCCGATAGGTCGAACTTCAAATTGTAAGCTGTTGCACACAACCGTTTCCCTTAAAGGTATTCCTTTCATTTTTTACCTTTCATGTATGTGTAAACAGAAACGAATCCACTTAATTAAGGACGATATCTACATATATTTAAGTTGAGGTAAAGTTCAATCTTGCAGGTAAAATGTCTCGAACATTTCACGGATAATCACTCAGAGAATATTTAATTATAAGGGCATTAAATCGTACAGAAACATAACAATAATACATTTTGCTGAACTTTTTAATAATACAAATCAGTATTGTAAAACATTGAAACAAGTCTGATAACTAAGAACAGAAATTTTCGCCCATTTCCTTATGCTTAAAAACGACACCATAATACAGAAGTCATTGTAGTTAAAAAAAATTGTGTGTGCAGATTCTTTCCTGCGGTACACATCTCTTATTTTAGTTCTGCCACACAAACGAGTTACGTGTCGGTATAGGCGTTAACTTGTTTGTTATAAATTGAACAAAAAAAGAAGATTTTTTAATCGATTTTTTTATAACATTCACTGTTCATATTCAATTTTTCATTCATTCATTCTGGTTTAATAGTGCGAGGATAGATTGTTTTATCTTGCCTCTGTTGCAAACATTGACCAAATAAAGCAGGGTCGAATAAATTTTTCTATCTCCGGTCAACAGGAAGTAGTGTATTCCTACGCACGCTGTGACACATAGTTGAGTGTAACCTTTCAAATACACTACACAAGGGTGACGCATTATTGAGACGCATTGTGAATGTTTTCGTTTATATTTAATATCATCCTTCTTTGCATCTTCTTTAAAACATATTACAGAACCGGCTTTCCCTATTTTTATCTCCATTCACTTGATGACGCAATTTATTACGTTTCTCGTGCGACGTCATTTCTCTGGCGAAACATAATTATCTAGTTTAAGCAAGACTCTGTGGATTTTAGGGACAAGAATTTGGACGTGGTGGTGTTTTAACAGTAAAATATTTAATATTTTAAAAGCATTGAACGAATACAAAACGTATTTCGGATTGTGTGTTCGTCATGCATATTTGTTAATTTCGATAGGAATAAAATAACTCNTATTTGTGAATTACCTATACCAACAACTGCATGTACTCTCATGGTTCCTGTGACGGTCTTAAGGGTATCACAAGAAGCTTTCAACGACTCGCTCTTCGCGTTAATATCCACGTCTGATACATACTTAAATTTTACATTTGAAATGCTCGACTGTACATCCCAACTATAAAAGTCTGTGGCATCCTGTATGACGACTTTTCCGGATTTCATTGCGATGTCAGCCATACGTTTAACTGTACCCCCAAGACCGTCACAGGGCCCCTTCCCATGTCCTGCCTCAAAGTAATTCCATATCGCATGGCAATTGTACAAGGATTTGTGATTCGCAACGAAATCAAACATAGATTTGTTTCGGTACTGGCTTGTCGGACTGTCTGTCCAATAATGGACAGTCGACAAGTCAGTAACGAGACTCTTCATGTCTGGCATCATTGCGTCAAGAAATGTCAAAACAGCAGCAGAATTGTGCGACGCTGTATCAGAAACTATAACATAGCTTTGGTGTTCTAGATCAGTGCCGTTTCTGAAATAGCAAACGATGGGATGTAAAGTGACACTTGTCTGGTTCCAATAGGCAGTTTGGACTTCGTCCAAACTTTTGCATGAGTAGTTTTCCGCAAAGTCCATGTGGACTAGAACATGCTGCGCTGGTAAATTTTGTTTAAGATATCGTATCTGCTCATACTGAGCAGTCATTCTCTCTACATGCTCTTGAAATTCTTCTCTCTGTTTTACAACCTCTTTTAGAAATGTACCCTTTTCTACAACTGAAGTCACGACTCGTGTGACACTCTTTGTGACATCTTTATCTTTTATAGCGACTCGTTTCCATTGGGGCCAACTAATGTTATCTTTCAGCTTTTCTTCTGCTGAGGCTACACTGAACTCTTCCTTCACAAATGATTCGGGGTTTGTACATGTACAAATACCTTCATTGTGCAATAGCTTCACAGTTAGCGACATATTCTGGTGTTTGATACACAGACAGCTGTTCCTTGTTATGAACTCACATCGTAAGAGGTGTTTTGGTCTTATCCTGCAAAACGTGGACAAAGACACACTTGACTCTGGATTTTCGGACAAGTACTTCATGTGTAGGTTCTCTAGATAGTCGGTTAATACTCTCGTCTGTTTGGTTTCTCCATTTTCGTTTTTTCTCTTGTCCGCCTTTCCGGGTTGAGATCGGCTATTGTCATCACGTTCAAGAAATGTCAAAACCTTCTCTTCGTATTTTCTTGCAAATCGGTCTTTTGCTTTTTCTAGTTTTGACTCTTTGCTCTCCCGCATATATCTTGACATTGTGTTCTTGTTTAGTCCTGTTCTCGAGCACACCTCCTTTGCTAATCTGTACTTCTTGAGAATGGCACTTGATATTAACGAGTAAGTGCTCTTGACACCCTGTTTCGACTGATTTTGCTTCTTTGCTTTTAATTGACTAGAAAATAGTCCACTAAGAATTAAGTCCTTTCGCACAACACCCTTTTGTTGTTCGTCCAGCTTTGCTTTCTGCATTACTGCTTCTGCTTTTGATCTTGGTGTCATTTCTACTGTTTTATCTTCTCTATCGTCTAACTTTGATGGTGATTGTTCTTTTGTAATTGCTCTATCGGATTCTTTTGACTCAACATCTTGCTCCGATGTTTTTTCATCGCAGTGATGTATTTCCATGCAGTCTCTTGGTTGTGTTTCATCTTTTCGAACTACATGCTTGGTCGTTAATCTTAATTTGCCGAGTCCTTTAACATTTGAGTCTAGTCTCTTATTCAACCTTTGATTTCTTCTTTGTTCTGTTCCTAGTCTTCGGCGCAGTGTTGATGATTCAGTTTTAAGTTGTGCTACCTGTTGCTTCAGTCGTGATATTTCATTTCTTTTCCTTGCTTGTGACCCACGACGCCGATTAGGAAAAGGAAGCGCGACACGTAAAATGTTACTTCCAGCATCCACGCTTTCATAACCACTTGTTTCATCAGTTGATCCGTCGAC